>JAMKCH010025367.1:0-20055 GCA_023653785.1 Ophioderma brevispina
TTGACGGTGGAGAGGTTTGTAGAAGCTGTTTAATCTCTGCATTAACAGCACGAGAGTGGGCCCCCGCCCGTGGAGTGTGGTTTTGACTACTTCTCTGCATGTGCATAAACACCCAGGCATAGCAGTAGTAAAAGCTACTGCATGGTACTGCCACACGACTCAGAATGAAGCAATGGAATTTATTCACTTTCCAAGTTTATTTCATAAATAATTCATGATTTGAGAGGTGTACACTTGGTGTCAGAATCCTTCAGAGGTCGGCAACGTGTGAGCCGCAATATTTGCATAAAAGAGGCGGAGACTATGCACTGGCATACCCAGGGGGGGCTTTGGGGGCTAAAGCCCCCCTCAAAGTTCTCAAGAAAAGAGAGGAAGGAAGAAAGAGGAAGGGAGAAAGAAAAAAAGAGGAAAGAGAAGGAGAAAAGAAAGAAGAAAAAGAAGAGGAACATGGTACATTTATTTGATTTTTTTCATGCAAATGCGGATCAAAAAGTGTCGAAAGAAGTACGCAAGGAAAGGCGTTTTCAGGTCTTGAAAACCCTAAAACCTCAGGAGCTTACGGGGGCTCTGCCCCCTGGTCCCCCGCCGGGGCGTTGCCCTGGACACCACCAGGGGCCCTAAGGCAGGCCCTTGGACCCCACCCGTTAGTCGCTCCACTCGCTTCGCTCTCATGGTTCCAACATCTTTAGTCCAGCCCCCCTCAATAAAATTTCCTGGGCACGCCTATGCTATGGGTAGCCTCATGTGCGATTAACCAATGAGGAGGCCAACCTACTCAAACAAGCCAATCGGCATTCACTTCCGTATTGACGCATGTCACGCTCGGCGCACGGTAAATAACTCTGAACAATTCTGGCAGAGGGTATAGTAAAAACAAATACAACATGGTTTAATGAGAAATAGTGAAAAACACTTTACCTTGGTATTGGATGATCAAGATGACCTCCCAATAACTCTGTTATATTGAAACTAGAATATATTTGGAAATGATCTTTCTATCTTTTTCAATAAAATGAACTTTTTCATGCTGCCTGTTTACAAAACTAAATCTATAAGAACTACAATATGTTCGTATTTGATTATAACTTGAAAAGTGAGAACTTTTCCCAGTGTCGGTCCAATGTTAGCCTAATGCACCAAAATCAACCTGACTTCGGCCTGAAGTCAGTTTACTATCTGGGTTGTCATTTTGAGATTAAAAACAAAATTTGCCACATATGCATGTAAAATCAACCATTTTTCCCCCCAAATATTTTCTTTAAATGTAAGCAAAGCAAGTGCAAAGGTAATAGGTAGTTGCTGATAACTTCTAAGGTAGATTAGACAGTTTAATACAATTGTTTGATACACAAGTGATATTTTAATTTCCGTACGTAGATGTAGCAGACGTGCAATGTGCTCTCAACCCTGTTGCCAAGGTGCAGTCTGGTCTGGTTGCTAAGGATCAGAATCAAGCGATGGTAGAACTTCAGGCTGTTCATGTCAGGGCAAGGATACAGGACTTAGCTGCACAGGTAAATGGGATAAGATTTGGCATAATTATAATATACCCTTAGTGCCTATGCTATATTTTGTGCTCTATTCCGTTAATGGAATGAAGCACATAATACCAAGGAGGACCTTAGTTGGTTTACATGGGGCGCTATAAGGACTCGTTTAGATCTTAAGGGGGTTTGACACAGCATTAAAATGTCCAGGTAAAACTTGGGGATAACAACACATAGGCGATAATCTTGTAGACTATTTGGACTTAAAACGTGAAATTGATGTTATATGAAAGCTCTGAATTTCTGAATTGCTATAATATAGGATATACGGTGAATTAAGTTATTTTTACAACAACAAATAGTAGGAAACTACACTATTTCCAGGGGATTTCAATTGAAGGGACCCGAATGTGTAGACTGCAAGGGCTGTAGCAAAATATATAACCTTGATTCATAAAAATAGATTCAATAAATCTAAAGAACATTAAATGAGCTAAATTTTGATATTAAACATACCAAATTTGACCTTGAAATAACTGAAATAGGCGCATTTAAAAAAAAATAATTAACATTGTGAAACATTCAGTGTACCAACCCCTTAAACTAGGATGGACCTATGTTCTTCTGAGGGTGCTATATATAGCCGAGTCTTGCAATGCGAAGTTCGTTATTGTCATGGTTACAAATGGAGTACACATAACTCTATACCATGAGGTTAATTTATACAGGAGGGACCATGAATTTTGTTGGTATACGCGAACTTTCGTATTTTGTCATAGCCATATTGTGGGGTAAAGAAGCAAAAGACGACAGGCGCTAAGTGTCAACCCCCAAGGAATAATGTAATTATGTCTAAGATATTTTGGAGTTTTTTGTAAAGCAATAACTGCACATTCTTTTGAAGAGCGCCCCCAGTTTTTCAAAAAATGTCATGTGTCGCAAAAGAAGGAATTTTGTAATTAGAATAATTAACATCGGAGATCCGTTAATAATTCAACGGCTGCTGGAAAGGGCCTTCCAACATGAGATAGCCGGGAAATAGTGCCATGTACGTGTCTACACTCATCCAGTAGGTGTTCATTGGTTCAGGCAAGTCAAGTTAGAGGTCATTTTCGTGAAGAGGCACTATTTTCTAATGGACGGACAGAAATTTTGCATTTCCAGCTCTGCCGTTAAATTACAATCAGGGATTTTTATTTTAATTAAAATCAAATCAGATGAAAAATCAGATCACGATCGGGTCACCAACCTTAAAACCATAATAGAAGTTGAAATGTTTAACTACTTAGTTCTCCAGGAAGACAAGGATGAATTTTTATTAATCTTTTCTGGAAATGGCCAGTGCACACAAAGTGTTTAAAAAATGTGCACTTGGCCGGATTCGAACCGGCATCCTCCTTATTACTAGCACGGCACTCTTGCAAATTGAGCTAATAAGCCAAGGTTGGTAGAGGAGTGATAGATTTTAATCTATAGGTATTGAGTCTTTTCTTTCACCTTGGTTTGAAATTTGTAACTACTTAAAATAATAAATAGTAAAAGTTGATCACAAATTGTTCTATTGGATTCTGATAGCTGAGGTGTCCTGATGTGAGCCAGTTAATTAAAGCAATATTAGCACATTTTTGAAGAGCGCCCCCAATTTTCAAAATTTGATATTTTTGCAGAGTTATGTTGGTAATTGTCTACGAAACTATACCTGCAAACGAGAATGCTAAAAAATGTGTATTTATCATAAAATAAGCGATTTTGTAATAAAAAATTGGGATCCCAGATTGGATTTAACGGCGGAGCTGGAAATGCTATGTTTATGTCCATCCATGATGAAATAGTGCCACCTCAAGAAAATAACCTCTAACTTGACTTGCCTGAACCAATGGATGAGCGTAGATATGTACATGGCGCTATTTCCCTGCTATTTCACATTGGAAGGCCGTTTCCAGCAGCCGTTGAATTATTATCGGGATCCCGATATTAATTATTCTAATTACAAAATTCCTTCGTTTGTGACACATAGACATTTTCGAGCTTAACCAATCACAGGGATAGTTTACTAGCCCGTTACCAATGCAACCGTGTAAGAATCTCAAAATTTTTGAAAAATTGAGGGCGCTCTTCAAAAAAATGTGCTAATATTGCTTTAATCACAATAATGGTAAATAGAGTGCGCATTGACAAATATTTTATGGCAATTTGGTTCACATTGGAGGACATATTAAGTGAGTTGCTTGGTTCTTGGTGTACAGAGATAGGTGGGTGTGTTAAAAAGAGGGAGAATGGCGTGCTCCATATGGCAATGAACAAAATGTTCTAACCACTCATATCTTATACAAGAAAACTTCAAAAGTTGGAACTTAAAGAGACATGAGGACATTTCCAGAAAGAGGCACCCTCAATTTTTTTCGAACTTTTTTTTTTCATATTTGGAATGCTTTCCAGTATATTAGATCACACCAAAAGTGAATAAGCTAAAAACGCCATCTTTATGTAATAAGATGATGATTTAGTATTTTCAGTCGTGCACGACAGAAAATAAAATTTCCTGGGGACGATTACGATAGCAGGCAAGTTCAGAACAAGGTTTGCAGTTTTCTTTTGGAACTTGTTTGTCCAATAAACCTTCGAAACATTCTTGCTTGGTGGTCTACAATCGATTCAGTGCAACTTGAGAGAAATTCGTATCTTCAAAAGTATCTCCCCCTGTCACTTTAAAGCGGCACTGGCACTGGCACATTTTCACAAAATATGAAATTTCTTCAATTTGCTCTCAAATGATAGTCTAGGCCATTGGAAGAATAGAGATACATTTTACACATAAAAATAACATAGTCAAAAACAGATAAGGATGTTAAGAGGTTAAAGACATCCAGGTAATTTGTAGGCTAACTTAATTTTAAGTTTTTCATAACTTTAATCAACAAATGTGTATATTACATGAATATTTTTGTTTACCCATAAGGTCACTGATTTGGTCTTTAAAATAATTTCAGGTGACAGCTAATGTATATAAAAGCTTTACAACCATGCAAAAATATCAATTTTGAAAAATCTTGAGGGCACACTATTTTTCAAATGTGCCAGTGTCTCTTTAAAAGTTTAAATGATTACACTATGTCAAGTCTGCATGGAGCAACCTGCACAGTGACGTACGCATAGGCTGGTATTCTGAAAGGGAGACTAACTTTAGACCTGGGTTTAAACCAGGGTTAGTCCTACAAGAGGGGACCTTTTTTCTTCCAACATACTCTAAAAGTGTGCTGTAACGGGTGAGAAAATTCCTCATGGATGGGCTGGAAAAGCCCATCCATGAGGAATTTTCTCACCCGTTACATTTAACTTTCACAGTATTTTGAAAGAAAAAATGTCCCCTGTTGTAGGACTAACCCTGGTTTAAACCCAGGTCTAAAGTTAGTCTCCCTTTCAGAATACCAGCCGTAGTATCTGTGCCCCCTTATGCCAAAATGTGCCAAAAAGTCGCTGTCAAACCTGGGAGCGAATGAAGACGCAACACAGAGAATTCTCTTTTACACAGATTTGAAAGTACCAGTTATCAATGTTGAAGAATATAAGCATTAATTGTGAGGCCTCTATTTGGAGATATTGCTTACTCCATACTTCTAAGTGGAATGAGTATAGAGGGGTTGGTACATTTGAGCAGCCTTGATGGAAAAAAATACAGGGAATACTGTACTTTATTCCATCAAGGCTGCTGAATTCAACTGGGAGCAGAAAAAGTGGGTCACAAAATGTACCAACCTGTGATAGAGTATTGACGCTTTATGTTGACTTATACACACCAGTTTCTCACCTCAGCTACTGCTATATCTGCGGCAGCAGCAACTGCACAGTCCTGCATGCAGAGCTACAATTTTGGTTGTAATTAGTTGGGACCCTTGCAGTGTCCCAACATTTATAAAACCCAGTGACCCTGATGAATTTAGCAGACTTATACAGAATAATTGGACAATTCTACACTTTATTCTGTAAAAGTCTACTGAATTCATCAGGGTCACTAGTGACCCAGGGTCACTAAACGGGCAGTACTGGAGTAGACACAAAGCTACATTGTATATCTACTCTGCAGCTGCTACACCACCATTTGGAAAGTAGACAAATAGAGGGGAGTTTCTGTAACCTGACCCATATCTGACACATTTTTCTGACACACTTATGAATTTGGAAACCCTTCATGGAATAAAGCACAGGTTTAATCTGTTAAGGTGTCCGAAAAAAGTGTGTCAAATGGGTCAGGTTAGGGAAACTCCCCAAATAGAGGGTGCTATACGCTCATACTCACTTTAACATTTTGTAATCGTTTTTTGAGATTTTGAAATTTCAATTGGACATCATCGAAACCCTATAAGATTGCAGGTCACCATGGCACATTGCAAGCGCTGAGAGCTGAGCTTCCTGAAATGCAATAGTGTTCTGCCTCTCACATGGATACCTAATCATTTTTCTGTGGTACGATTTACAATGCACTAGTTCCCACATGTGTATATGTGTGATTTTATCAAACCCTTTTCATGTTCCTAGCCCAGCACTATTTACACTCCATTTAAACCATTTGTTTTAAATCAAAAACAAAATTAAATATATCATGATTCTGTATTATTTCCATTGACAGGTGGTCGTATTCCAATCTTACAAGAACCACAGTGACACCACCATTGAAGCCAAGTATGTGTTCCCTCTCGATGATGAAGCTGCTGTGTGCGGATTTGAAGCCTTCATCAACAACAAACACGTCGTTGGTGTGGTCAAGGAAAAAGAAGAAGCTAAGCATGAATACTGCCGTGCTGTTGCAGCTGGACATGGAGCATATCTCATGGACGAAGAGGCTCCTGTAAGCGTAAATGCTATTCCAGAACTAAAACTGTAAAATTAAACAAAAAATAAAATTGTATTGAAAGTACTAAATTGAAACGAACATATACTACCATTGCTTACAGTTACTTAACACTTGGGCCTGTGCTAAGCAATTTTCTGGGCCTCGCACACCATGGATTTTAGCGGTAAAGATTGGTCTCTTGTGACATGCAGCCAGCACAATTTTGTGGGCAGACATAATGATATTGGGTTACAGTTTCATTGAAAAACAGCTTAGAAGCGAGACATGTCTAGAAGTCAAGGGCAGGTTCCGGCCTGATTTGAGTATGTCTCCCTAGCTTCGATGGTTCCGCTTCACTGCACTAAAACAATGAAACCACTGAATAAAATTTGGGCTACTTCTAGCCCAGGTTCCCAGGTATAGAGTTAAAGGGTCATTTTGTGATCCACAGCTTCGTCCCCCGACTTACCTAAAAAAGCTGAGATTTTTATGTTATCTGAACCGTTGGCCTAAGTACATGTATGGTATTTGTGAATAATTTTATGTCCAAATTTGATCTACTCTGGAAGAAATTCATAATTTTTGTATTTTCTCTCTGTAAATTGATAGAAATTACAACACAGTGGCCTATGGTGCACAATTACAAAAATTGACTCATAACGTCAAAACACACCACCAGAATAAACTGACATTTTGGAAGTAATGTTTTCTCTGGAATACCTGAACTGTAAACAAAAATGAGGTGCTAGGGTTACATCTTCTTCTTCATGTCACGTTGCATACACGTATGCTGGTGTGGTCCGCGAAAGAGTTCTCCACTGAGTGCGGTTGGCTGCCATTCTAGTAGCACCAACGATGTTCGTTCCTATGCACTTCTTGATGTCATCAAACCAACTTGCTGCCAGCCTACCCCTTCTCTTCCCTTCGACCATCACTTGAATGACTCTTTTCTCAAGGCACTTGTGTCTTGTGGCATGGCCAAGATAGTATAGTTTCTTGCAATGACATCAGGAAGCAGTGTCTTCTCACACCCAATCTGTTGCAGGACCCATGCGTTGGTTTTATGCGCTGTCCAAGGAACTCTCAGCACTCTCCGGTAGCACCAAAGCTCAAAGGAATCAATGGTCTTTCTGTCCCTTTTCTTCAGTGTCCATGACTCGCAACCATATATTGCAACAGCAAAAAAGCTGTTAACTTAAGAAGTCGAACCTTCAGTGTGTTGGGTCAATAAATACCGTTAAAAGTGTAGAATGCTAAATAATTTTCTGATTGAAATAATAAACCTGAAAGTGTATTTCCTGATTCCTGGTCAGAACTTTCAAAAAATCATAATTATTCATACCACTATTTTTAGAATCAACTTGAAAATTTACCAAGTTTCTTCCAAGGGTCCTTGCAGTGCTATTTAAAGGTGCAACAAGAGATTTTGCGCACCCAAATATTGGTCATAATATAAATTTATAATAAATAGGACAACCTAATAGATTTCTTACCTTGTATTTGGTCTACAGAAATGCATTAAAAGAGAAGAGAAAAGGAAAAAAAGTATGATTTTGATTTGCTTATATTTCAATGTAAAACATTAGGCTGAATTTAGTATGGCTCCTATACGAAATTCGAAATTTCGCATTTTTTTGTAACAAAGAAACCTTTTTTAGCTTAATCCTTTCAGATGGGGATATTTTTATGGAAAAAAGCTTTACATTAGGGGAAAAAAGTCAGTCACTTTGACCAGTTTTTAGGGGAACCTGATATGTGAAATCTCTTGTGGCACCTTTAATATGGGGTTACCCCCCGGGATTACCCGATCAGGCCAGCTGCTGAAATAAAATGTAGAGGCCTGCATTTGTGACTTCATGTGGATCTTTGTCGCATCACAAGCCGCAACAGCAAATGATGTATGCGTTTGGTGAATGCCGAAACCCCCCGTTTTTTTGTAAATCACTCGTCCATATGGTTTTCCCTCTGGTAGAATGTTTGTTTCACGTAAAGTGTGGGCAATCTTCCTCCAACAAAGCTGATGTCCTCATCAAAATACATATGTGAAGGAACTAGCCGTAGAGGGTGGCAGTCTGGCATTTACGCTGTTGGGAAGTGTGCTCCCTGGGAAAAGGAAAGAAATAATCAAAAGATCGGCGATTGACTCAAAGCCCTATCATGTCGATTCTGGTGCCAACAGTAATGGAGTATATTGAATAATAGTGTTTGTAAAGAAGTTGGATGAATAGAGAATGTTAGTACCCTGGCAGGGTTGTTGATACCTCTTCACCCCAAATTGGGTTATCAGTTTTGATTGGAATAACGGCAAGATTGAAAAATGCCACATTATGTGCTCGCAGAGTAAAAAAAAAAAGAAAAATCCCCCGTCCCACAGGAGTTTACGTAAACCTTGACCCATCTGACTTACTTTTTTTCTGACACACTATGAATTCGGAAACCCTTGGACGGAAATAAGCACAGGTTTTCCGCGTAGAGTTTCTGAAATTCATAAGTGTGTCAGATGGGTCAGGATTACGGAAAACCCCCCATCCAACACCATCATGGCATATTGTCAATTTAATTGAATTTGTGTAAGCATCAACAGTTTCTGGTGTGCATTGGACCTTCCAATTTCAAACCTCAAGTAGTTGTCAATGATATTTTACACTCCGCCTTCATGCCAAAAACAAGCACCCACCAGGGTATAGGTTAGGGTACAGGGGGGTTGATCAAGAAGTAGGATGTGGGGCAATACCTCCTTCAGGGGGAGAGAAGTACCACATGCCTAGTATGATGTCAGAATACCACATTGAAGCATTGATTCATTATAGGATAGACACCCTAACTCAATTGTATTAGGATTGTAATGCGTTTGTCAATTGAAGTCCCGGCCCCCGGGTTCCCGGGGCGTGCGGGGAAGTCGGCACGGCTAGCGGGGACACTTGGTTGCTAATTGTGTCCCCGCTAGCGTGTTGGTGTGATTGAAAATGTCGGGGGGACTAAGTATTCGAGTCGGGCAATGAAAAAAAATGAGCGGGAAACGTGTTGGGACTTCGGCGGGGACTCGACCGTCACTTGCAAAATAGTCGGGACTGTATGCGGGAAGTCGCTCAAACCCGTCGGGGGGATCCTCGGAAGTAGAAGGAGTAGTATCTGAGGGAAACAAAGTCGTATATATACCTATAGAGTAGCCCTCAAGACCTCCAATTATATTATAATTGGAGGCTGAAAAGGGGGGTCTTGAGCGCGGTAGGTGGGTGGTAGGTACAGACAGCCAAGTAGTACGGATTTCCCCGTATTTGTACGGGAAAATGTAAAATGCGGGAGTACGTTTTTCCCACTTAAAACACGGATTTAAAATCGCTTTCAATTAATACGTAAGTCCATACCTTCTTGCCAATGTATGTTATTTAGTTAAATGCTTCAGAAGAATTAAAACCTTTTGATATCTTCATTTTCAGTAAAAAATATTTTTGAGGCCGAAATCTTAAATCTTAGGGACATTTTATTTAAAAAATTAATAAGCAATGCTCCTTTCACTAAATTGTTAAATAAAACGTCTGGAATCCCGCCGCCGCAATGGATATTAATATTATTTTCATATCCCCATTTAACTGCTAGATCACCTGCAAACATCAGTTGGGGCTACATGTAAAACTATTGAGAGTTAACACATGTTAACAAAAAAAAGTCATGTATACAGTGTACTTCAGCATGTTTATTTACCGTTTGAAGTTTTGTGGGTAACTAAATAGCCAATTATATCATACACTTTGTTTCATTTTTCCCTTAACATTTCTTTTATACGTGTTGTCATCTCGATAAATTGTCTTTACCGAGGTGATCATATCCGTATCATTTATCCTACTACGTCTCGACTCATGTTTCATCACACATCAGTGTGCACCCTCGTAAAAATAAGCTAGTTTTACATGGTTATACATGCATTAATCGATAGGAGGCACGTGTATTTATTTCACAAACCGCGCGACCATCTAGTATGAGTACGTCCGGCAGGAAATTTTAATTTGGTTTTGAAATTGTATTAAATTCCAAAATACGTGTAATGTTTGCAATTATGACACCCCGGGTGAACGGACTAAAAATGATGGGACTCTCCATTCATAACTTGCCGCCGTACCATGTTAGCCAATCAACAAAACTCACCGTCCATAAATTTCCATAAACTACTGCAGTTAACCATAAATCCGGCAAATTTATGACCTCAGTCCCTGAACCATATCGCCGTGCGCAGATGCAACAGAAAAAATTGCGGTCGTAACCGAGAACACATCGTCTTCCTGCGCATCTGTCAAACCCTATGGGAAAATTTTCTAATACACTGAATGGCGCTGTGGAATTATTTTACGAGTGCACTTCCCTAAATAATTTCTCTCTTTTTCAACATCACCTTTCCAAAATGCAAACCTTGTTAGATTTTTAGTACGAACGTGTTTTTTCCTCTTTATAGTAGACGATTCAGATATTTTTTTTTTTTTTCAAAACGAAACCGTGTTTTCGTAGCGATGTGTGAAGGTCTACTCAAAGCCGACATTTTTAAAGCTGCAGGTTACAGCTTACGCTAGTCTAAATTGCATTGGTTCCGTTAGTGGATCTGACTCCAAAATTTGGCTATATCATTTTTATCTTTATGTGCTAAATAGTAAAAAAATGAATCATCATAACAAATAGTTTAATAATGTTGACTTTTAATGCTAAAAATAGAGTGTTAGTTATTCTTAGTGGCCAGGGTTAGCAATTTGGCGACTTCTCTAAATGATCCGCAGTTACAGCAAATTCATTAGGTTTAAAACCGCCAATTTTTCCTTAAATAATCCCAGATATCCTGGGGTCCAAATAATACCTATCTTTTTTAATCACTTTCGTCGCCATCCTTCAAAAAGACACACCGAAATTGGGTTCTTAAAACATTATAAATACTAACATGCAGAGGTGAAATTTGTTCAGATTGAATTCGATGGAATAAAAATAAACTTTTCAAAATAACTCCATGTATTGTTTTATATCATGAGAGCACATGTAATGTTAACGATCTGCTCACTGAAATAGCTGATCTATCAGTAAATTGGTGAGCCGTTGATGTCGATGTTGACTTATATACAATACAATTAAGAAAATACAAGGTGTTATGAAACTTTTGAGTTGAAACTGCAAGACATTGTGTGATTTATGTACCATAATGTGATTTTATAGATCTCTGAAAACTGTAACGAACTACTAGTCTAACAGTAACAACAAACAACCAATTGATGGACTGTGGACCGTCTAATCACTACTTTCATTTTTTCTCAGTAAAAGGGTTAATGAAAAATATTACAACTATACTGGACCCGAAACACATCATCTCAGCTGAGACGGGCCGGAAGCCAAGGCGATTTTTTTTTTCACATTTTCATTAAGCCGTCGCGGCGAAAGTTAGTAAAAAGAAGAATTATTTTTCGTCAAAATTAATCCATTTTTGGGTAAAAAGTATTTGTTAAGACAATTTTTCAGTATTTGGCAAGTCTCCTAACCCACGCTTTTTATTTTTCTCACACGCTTTTTACTAGAAAACGCATTTTCTGGAAAATATCAAAACCGCGCCACCGCTTTCATGATGTTCTGAGATTTCATTTCCCCGACGCTTTCGAAAGCGTGCGCTCCACACATTGTATCGCTCTATTGCTGTCGTGCCGGGTAACACCCGCAGACCTGGGCTGGGCCCGGACCTGGCGGGGACTATTCGAACAAATTCCCCGGGGTTGGGTGTCCGGGAGTTTCTCGTGAACTCGACATAAAATGTTGTCCTGCAGTACAGGGAATTCGGCGGGAGTTAGCGGGGAATGTGTCAGTTTTTTTTAAAAAAATAATCGCATTCATGCCGACTTTCCCGCACGCCCCGGGTACCCGGAGGCCGGGACTTCAATTGAACAAACAGCATAAGACCTGCCGAATTTTCGGATTTCCAGAAATTTGGCCATAATTTAAAAAATCCGGAAATGTACAAAAAACAAAATTTTTTTATTTTGTAAACTTTTTTTTAAAACTTTTTTTCAATTTTATGGACTTGGGTGATGGTTTCTTTCAACATCCTTAAACCCTACCCCATTTTTGGGTAGTGGTATACCCCTTTTAACTCCTGTAAGTCTTTTGGTTGGACATTCTCCCTCCCGCATGAAAGTTTAGCATTGCGCGCAAGCGTTTTGGCCGCTGGGGTAAGGGCTGGATAAATTTTTTGAAACAAATGGAGATTTTTATATTTGTAGTAGAATATATTTTTACTCCTAACAGGGAAGAATATTACAAGCTTTCTTTACAAATGGCGAGGATATTCGCAGTATCAGTCCCCTCACTCATTCAGTAAAGGCTAAGGTAAGATACTGGTCCTCTCAGTGAAAACAACAGCTTATGGTTGGTTTTTTCTCATGTTTAGTCCTGGTGTCAATTTAATAATGCTACATGAAATCTGTGAATCAGTATAAAAAATACCATATTGGTCACAATTCTTGTGATTTATTACTGTGACCCAGTGGCGTACCGAGGCATCCAGAGGGGGCAAAATTCCTAATCATCTTGCCGCGGGGAATAAACTTCGTAAGTCGTCTCGGTGGTTGGCTTCAATTTAGTGGGCGAACTTGACGAATGCGCGCCTCGGCGCACGGAAATTGGCAATTTTAGGCTGAAATTGGTCGAAATTCCCTGAAGAAAAGGGGGGATGAAAATGCCTATTTTGGTCCAAATCCTCCCCCGCTTTTTTTTGAGCCAGAGGGGGCAACTTACAATTGTTTGTCGGTACAAGTTGTGGTCATAGCCATGAGCAAATGACGCACCCCCCCCAGTTGGTAACGTCACTGCTGTGACCACAGGAAAAATGTGCTAGTGCCACTAGCTACACATGGCAAAATAGTGTATTAGATTGCATTCTTAAGCAAACATTTTTTAACATGGCATAAAATCATTCAAAATTTACTTTTATTACTGTTTTTTTTTTGAGAAGTAGGAATAGGCAAAAGTTTCTGAATTGATTTTGTCTAATGAAATTGGTCCATGACAGTGCAATTGGCTATGCATATACATATTAGGGATTACTTAAGTTCCCCTGACCTAAGTAATGGCTTGATGATTGATGATTGTATGCAACTGTCTTATCTCAAAGGATCATCACATTTGATAGCATTATAGAGGATAGAGTATTTGTCAATGTTTGATTCTTTCTTCTGTTTTGGACTCTTTCCACTGCATTCTTTATGTTTTGTTCAAAGTTGTGTTAACAATTTCCTGTATGACCGATTTCCATGTAGTGCCTTACTCCAAGTAGCGTCAAATATTTATCACATTTGTTTCAATCATTTTGTGTAAATATGAGTCACATACATGTAGCCAGCCGTTCACCTTAAAAGATTATTGTTTGGGGAACTTATAATTACATACTATGATTTATTTTATATAGTATAAAAACACTCAAGGTTCTTGGACTGCAGGATGTGCAGGACTCGGTGGTATCTCCAACTTTTCATCGATTAAGCTGAGATCCTTCACGAGACTATGGGTAGAAACACATGAGGACAACTTAAGTCAGGTAGGTTAGACGATTTGAAAAAAGCCCACAGAATATGACTGGGCATGTAAGGGAAACCCCCTGTTTAAGTATTCTTTATAATATTATAATAGAGAACTAGTGTCATTGTTCCCTCTGCAAGGACATGATGTAAGTTAGGTGACAAGTGGATTGAGGATCAGACCTTTGACCCCTTAACGTAGGTCCGACAAAGCGGTCACTATTGACATTTTGAATATTTTGTTTTTAAATCATTAAACATTGACGCTGATAATTTTGGCATTATCACAGGTTTAAAATTGGAGAAACCATTTGATTGACCTCTGTGACCCTAAATTACCTCAAGTATGGACCCATGACTTCTGTGAGGACGGTCAAGCTTGCACATAGTCACATGATCCCATGCTAGTAATTTGAGGATTAGAAGCATGTTTAGGCTTGACCCCCTGTGACCCCTAGATGACCATGATGTCACACCATTCATAACTTTTGGCATACATCCATCATCTAATGTTTCTGAATGAGTGTGGTTGAAACCTGTATGTGGAAGAAGAAGTAAATTGGCAAAAGAAAGAAGAAAAGTAAGAGATATTTGACATAGTTAGAGTAATCCGTTGCTTTGCATTTTCAGGCAGCAATGTGGTTTTCTATCCTGATTTTGTCATCGAGGTCCCATCCGTGATCCTGAGATATCTCATGTTTTAGATTTGTTGCCCATTCATGCAAGGAAGCAATTTAGAGGAAGCCCCCCCCCTAAAAGGAAAAAGCCGCCCCCTGCACGCTGTACTCAAACAGCTGCCTGCTGCTGTACTTTCAATGTTGTCATCTTTGGGACAGGTGAGATTATTACACCTCAGAAATTAATGCATATATCAGGCTATTTCATTGGCTGATTCCTATTACCGAACTATTTCCCTAGGAGATTAGATTGGAACTGTTTCCCTACAACCTCGTCCCAGAGTCACAGTGAGGTGTTAATAAAACACATACTAAATGGTTTTACATCGGGAATAGGGCACACATTTTCCTTGGTACTGGCTGTGGGCCTATCACCCCTCACCCTTCGGGTTCGGGATAGGGCCCGTAGCCGCCTATATTAATCACATTTGTTTCAATCTATTTTGTGTAAAATATGAGTCACATACATGTAGCCAGCTTTAACCTTAAAAGATTATTGTTTGGGGAACTTATAATTACATACTATGATGTATTTTATATAGTATAAAAACACTCAAGGTTCTGTGGAGCTGTCAGGAGGTGCAGGACTCGGTGATAGCTTCCAACTTTTCATCGGATTAGCTGAGATCCATTCACAGAGACTATGGGTAGAAACACATGAGGACAACTTAAGTCAGGTAGGTTAGGACGATAAAAAAAAAAAAAAAAAAAATAGCCATGAGCAAATGAAGACACCCCCCCCAGGTTGGTACGTCACTGCTGTGACCACAGGAAAAATGTGCTAGTGCCACTAGCTACACAAGAGCAAAAGTAGTGTAGTTAGATTGAATTCTTAAAGGTCCCAGGAAATGAGATGATAAACCTAGTCCAAATCTTTACGGGGCATTCCATTCCAATAAACAGGGCCACAAAAAAGAATACACTACCAGTGACATCATTAGTGAAACTATTGAAAAATCAATAGTCACTAATGATGTCATCACCAACCCAAATATTGAATGCTTTCTCGCCCCTCCTTGTAGACTTGACACAAACCACATCAATTATGTTTGCATTTCCTGGGACCTTTAAAGCAAAACATTTTTTAACATGGCATAAAATCAGTCAAAAATTTTACTTTTATTACTGTTTTTTTTTTTTGAGAAGTAGGAATAGGCATAAGTTTTCTTGAATTGATTTGTCTAATGAAAAATTGGTCCATGACAGTGCAATTGGCTATGCATAATAATATTATGGATTACTTAAGTTTTCCCCTGAACTAAGTAATGTGCTTGTATGATTGATGTGCATTTGTATGCAACTGTCTTATCTCAAAGTAGCATCAACATTTGATAGCATGATAGAGTCATTTGTCAATGTTTGATTCTTTCTTCTGTTTTGGACTCTTTTCCACTGCATTCTTTATGACTTTTGTTCAAAAGTTGTGTTAACAATTTCCTGTATGAGTTCCATGTAGTTGCTTACCCAAGTAAGCGCAAATATTAATCACATTTGTTTCAATCTATTTTGTGTAAAATATGAGTCACATACATGTAGCCAGCTTTAACCTTAAAAGATTATTGTTTGGGGAACTTATAATTACATACTATGATGTATTTTATATAGTATAAAAACACTCAAGGTTCTGTGGAGCTGTCAGGAGGTGCAGGACTCGGTGATAGCTTCCAACTTTTCATCGGATTAGCTGAGATCCATTCACAGAGACTATGGGTAGAAACACATGAGGACAACTTAAGTCAGGTAGGTTAGGACGATGAAAAAAAAACCCACAGAAATATGACTGGGCATTGTAGGGAAACCCCTGTGTAAGTATTCTGTATAAGATTATAATAGAGAACTAGTGTCATTGTTCCCTCTGCAAGGACATGATGTAAGTTAGGTGACAAGTGGATTGAGGATCAGACCTTTGACCCCTTAACCGTAGGTCAGACAAAGAGGTCACTATGGACACTTTTGAATATTTGTCGAAGGTTAACATGTTGACAAATGATAATTTTTGCATTATCACAGGTTTAAAATTTGACCTTTGATTTGACCTCTGTGACCCTAAATTACCTCAAGTTGACCAATGACTTCTGTGAGGACTTTCAAGCTTGCACATGAGTCACATGACCATGCTATGTAATTTGTAGGATTAGAAGCATTTTAGGCTTGACCCCCTGTGACCCCTAGATGACCTGATGTCAAACCATTTATAACTTTTGCATCCATCCGTCATCTAATGTTTCTGAATGAGTGTGGTTGAAACCTGTATGTGGAAGAAGTAAATTGGCAAAAGAAGAAGAAATAGTAAGATATATTTACATATTTATAGTAAATCCTTTGCTTTGCATTTCAGGCAGCAATGTTGGTTTTCTATCCTGATTTTGTCATCGATGTCATCCGTGATCCTGAGATAATCGTCATGTTAGATTTGTCCAATTCCATGCAAGGAAGCAATTTAGAGGAAGCTAGAGCCCTGACACAGCTTGTACTCAAACAGCTGCCTGCTGCGTGTACTTTCAATGTTGTCATCTTTGGGACAGGTGAGATTATTACACCTCATGAATATTAATGAATATAATCATGCTATTTCATTGGCTGATTCCTATTACGCGAGCTATTTCCCAATGGAGATAGATTGAACTGTTCCCTACAACCTCGTCCCCAGAGTCACAGTGAGGTGTAATAAAACAAATACTACATGGTTTACATCGGGAAATAGGGGCACACTATTTTCCCTTGGTACTGGCTGCGGGCCTATCACCCCTCACCCTTCGGGTTCGGGGTGATAGGCCCGTAGCCAGTACCTCGGGAAAATAGTGTGCCCTATTTCCCTCGAATCATGTAGTATTTGTATACTGTTCAGTTGCATGATTGAGTCAATTGATTGCATTAAAGCCACTATCAGTGATTTCTTCAAAATGTAAACAAATCACGCCCCCTATTTTTCATCAAAGTTCATTTTTTGTACTGTTGTATTGGAAATGGTTGTAGTAAAGACCCCTGTATGGGGCTAATCTTAACATGCCCTATTTGTCAAAAAATATGATTTTTATGCTGTGTTTACTGACTTTTATTAGTAAACAAGTCATCAGTTGTAAATGGCATCTTCAAGACCGCTTTAAAATGCTTTAGTGTCTGTTTTTCACAAAGAACAGTAATATAAGGTTTTGATAAGACCTAACTCTAGCAATTTAGGGACAAAATGGGCAATTTAGAGACAAAATGGGCAATTTAGAGACAAAATGGGCATTTTGAATTTGGAAAAAAATGACTGATTGTGGCTTAAATGATTGATCTAGAGTCGGTACTTGATCAATGAATTTTCAATGGCTAAATTGTGCTTCAAACAAAGGTTAAATGATGCACATGTTAAGGTGAGAGGGATTTGCAACTGAAACTGTAGATGGGACCTATTAAAGCCACTATCAATGATTCACCGAAGGAGTCAAAATATAACAAAATTTGCAGGAATAGCTTAAAAGTAAAGTGAAGGCTAAGCCTGTAATTCTCGTAGGTTATTTTTTGCAACTGAAAAATTGATAGAAATGTAAAAGAGCAGCATTGTTCAAAGATATGAATCTCCATTGAATTACGTGTTGTAGTAAGTGTCCGTATGGACAGTAATGATTAAAATACCTGTTTTTTCTGTATTAGGTTGCTTTTAGTATCGCACTTTTAGGGTATGTTAGGATACTTATAATTGTTACAGACATGCAAAAATGTGATTTTTGATATTTTTTTGATTTTCTGATTTAGCAAATCACTGATAGTGCCTTTCATTGTAGATATAGATGTAAACAAACAAACAAAAATATTAGGTCATTCAGTGATGATCAAGGGACAGTTGGTGAGAACAACAATCATCATGATTTTGCATCAGCGTGTCAATTCTCCATTGATACTTATTATTGACATTGCATTTTTTTGCTGATGAATAAATTATAGATTCTTTCAAAAGCGTAATTCCAATATGGACATGATAATTAAGAGCTTGTATGTTGTCATCCCTATTAATGGTGTTGGACGATGTCTTAAATGTTGACATGATTTTTTTTCTCGTCTGTATGTGCTAATTTAAAAAATAAGCCTCATTTCTCATGAGTTTACTAATCAGGAGATTACCTATAGAGTTCTGATGATGGTTGGGCACAGGCCTGTAAACAGGATTTTTTAGGGAGGGCAATTTTTTCCAAAAGGGGACATTCCCCAAATTGCAAAGGGGAGGGGAGGAGGCGAATGGGGCAAAAGTGGATGACTTATTTACTGAAATGGTGACTTTTTTTTGACAAAAAAGCACCAAAGCAATGAGATTTGCCTCTTTTTTTACTTTTCCGGATCTTTTTAGGGATTTGGGGGCTTTTTGAAATGGGGGGTCTGCCCCACCGCCCCTCCCCTGGTTACGGGCCTGTTTGGGCAGTTCCCAGGGAGGGGGCAACTTGTGACACCTCCTATTAACAGTACCCATAAAAAACCAAGAAACTTTTACACCAAATGTTTATCCAAATACAAGTTTTGTGCCAATATATGTACCTTTTCGGTCTAATGTTGAAGACAAGTTAAGCATGATCAGAAGCACTACCATTTCCTTGATGGCGACGTTCAGAAAATTTTGTGTCAGTGCACCCCCGGTAGATGCATACTCACTGTTGTTCTTTCTCAGAGTCACACGTATACACCTGTGTTATTTTCCTTAAATTCAGAATACGAGGAGCTCTTCTCATCAAGTCAAACAAAGATGAAATCTACCCTTGACAAAGCTGTAGAATTCATCCAGACAGCCAAGGCAGACAGAGGCAGCACTGAGGCCTGGCAACCCTTGCGTGCATACTTCCTTCTCAAGCATAGCAACCAAAAACCTTGCAATATTTTCTTAGTTACCGATGGTCACGTGACCAATGAAGAGGCCACTTTAAGTGCAATAAATCAAAACAGAGGGAATGCCAGGATCTTCACCTTTGGTATAAGGTAAGCATTTGTTTGTTTATTTGTTTGTTTGTTTGTTACATTTTTAGGGGTATAAATCATTACACTGAACTGATTTCCTTTACACCAATGTTGACTGAAACATATGCATTTCCCTTCTGAGAAGTGGAATGCCCCAAAATACCTATTTTAGCACCCCTAAAAGAGAAAATGGTCTCAACCAGTGACCCCAGGTCACACCCTGTCAGCCATTACTCTTCCTCAATTCCGTTTTGGCCGCCTTACCAAACGGACGCGTGTTACCGCAGCTCTGTCATTAGCAGCCAAAATTAACTGAGATTTTTGATACTGGACTAGTTGTCGTCTCATACGGAATACTCCTACTACTATACCATAACTATCTGGATATATTACTGGATTATAGACTGGATTTATAACGCTCTATTTGGACGGAATAAACGGCGACTTTTACGCCCGTCGGAGAGCTTTTATTGTGTATCCTTTTTTTTTGCCGCCGATGCGGTCATGTGATCTGTGTAGCGGGAAAGAAGGTAAACAAAGGCAGCCATTGCCGCAGGTGTTGCGTGCTTTGGATTGCCTTGCTTTTTGTGAGC
>JAMKCH010025368.1:0-19342 GCA_023653785.1 Ophioderma brevispina
TGATCACCCATGGGGAACTTGGGTTAAGTTGGGTAGGGTTGACCAATGTGAATTTCAAGAAGGTTTCTCAACTTCAAGTCTCACCTTATATGCAATCAACACCTGTGAACTTAGGACTGATGTTTGACTCCATAATAGATACCACAAAAGGATAATCTCTAGTAATTCAAAAGACGTTACTGTATGCAATATAACATATCAACACATCACATTTTCCTGAACATGACTAAGTCAATGGCATGCAACTGGATCCTAAGAGGTGTGTGATCCAGTTACCAGGGAGTTACGTAAACTACTTTGCAGGCATATTGGCATAGCGATTTTATCAACTTGAGCATTTTAATTTTAGTTTCAAAAATTGACATCAAGTTTACAGAATATAAGTCAGTAATTATACTAGCTTAACAATTTGGCAAAATATTAGAACAAACTTCCCTCAATTGCGTGTTTACAAATCCCCCCCCCCCCCCCCCCCTCACAAAAACAAAAAAAAAACAAAGACACTAGCTTAAAACTATCAACGAAGAATATGGTGAATGTAACAAAATTTTGAAACCTCACTTCCTACTACTATACTTGTTCATCACCAAACCAAACAGGCAAGACTCTTCACACGGCGAATTGATATGGAATAGTGCAGGCGCAACTGCAAGTGACGCAATTGCAGTGGACGCAGGGCGTGATGTACGCGCGGCTCACCGCTTTGTGGCAAGAGGCACGCGTGTAAAATGTAATTACTTTCACACGTGGATAAAAAAACAATAATTTTGCCTTTTAGGTGATAAAGAAGGACAAGAAGGTATTAAATCAGATGTTTAATTGACAAAGATACATTTTCACCACCCCAATTTTCCCTAGATATGTATGGGGCTCATGTTGAGATGAAGTCATTTTCATCTACCCATAGCCCTATAAGAGGTTATTTCAATAGATAAGCTTCACATTGCTCTGTCTGGCAATAGCTTCAAATAGATCCACCATATGGATTCAAGCACAGGGCAGCCATTGTGATACTATTCATCAAAGAGTCTATCACCATAGACAGTGACAATGCTTTATATTGTATGGCTTAACTATTTGAGAAGACGGCCTTATGTTCAATTTTATTTATCTTTCGGTATATAAAGAAGGCCTCTCGTCCTTGGAAATTCTGGAGCAGACACAACTACCTTGTCCTGCCAGTAATACAACCCTTTAATTTGGTTCAAAGGATTTCCTTCCGCTGTGCTATCTTCGTGGTTGTCACTTGTCTTCACTAATTAGCTCTCCCTATTATTTCCTTATCTTGAAGGGATAGGTCCAATAATATAGTCAAAGTCTTCTTCAATGAGCACTTTGTGCTCAGTTAATATAGCCGTTGATTTTCAGTTGAATTTTAAAAAAAATTTGCCATCATCAGAAGATAGCAATAGCTCTGTCTTCTGCATTTTTCAGTAAATACTGTGGCTATATCATTGGAGTCATTATCTTCACTAGCTCGTCTATTATTCCCTCTCTTCAGGGTAGGTCAATAATATATAGTAAAGTCTTTTTCACAGAGCAAAGTTGATGTCAGTTCATATATAAGCTGTTGGGCTTTAGTGATTTTTTTAAATCATTTGCGATCATCAGAAGATAGCTATAAACTCTGTTTCTGCTTTTTTTTTCAGTAAATACTTCACAGATGCACATAGATTTCAATTTAAGGTAGGATCATCCGATAAAATGGTCTTACAGAAACATGAACCATAAATCAAAACCCTGAACTCAATTTAAGTCCCCCAAACGTGACTATGGTAAGGATTGAACTCCCCTCCACAATTTTTGCAGTTTCAAAAACTGCATTGATTGTTGTAGTGGTTGATTTAAATTAAAAAATAATTTTTCCAGCCTTAAATAAAGGTGCTTTTAGCTGAACTTCAGGGATGGTGTATAAACAAAATACCTAAAATCCTCACATGGGCTTTCTTGAAGGAAGTGTTAATTTTTAGACAAAAAATTTTGGGAAAAATAATTTAGGAAAAATTAAGAACACTATTTTTCACATAGACCACTCAATATGCAAAATCTAACGTGAGAATTTTCTTAAATTTGATTTCCTTTTATATGACACCTTATTCATCACCAGGGAGTTGTAGTTTCTCTAGGAAAAATTATGAAAAGTGGATACCTCAGTATTCTAGAAATACTTCAGAAAAAAGTGTTTTGTTGCGACCACCTGTCCTTGTTTTGATGACACCACAGAAAATAAAAAAGTTGTATGATTTGTGATATTTCTTAACCATTAAAAACAAAACACCAAATTTTTTAATATTTGAAATATTCAATTACTTAAGAAATAATTGAAATAAAATGTGTAGTTTTTCACAAAAATTGCCCCATTTGGTAAGTATCCATATCAAGGTCTACAAGTGAACCCTTGCCAAAAATATAAAATTAGTAATTTCTAAAAAAACAAGAAATAGGGAAAAATATAGGGATAAACAAGGAAAATTATAGGGAAAATATATGAATTGTATGTAGTTTTACTTGGAACTGGGTGCTTTTCAATTTGTATATCAGCGAATTACCAATTCCTTAGAAAGTATATGCCAACATTGTGCACCATCTCTGGCTGTATTGACTATATTAATAATATTCCATGTGGGGGTAAATGAGGGGGAAACCTATCCCTATGTGCATTTGTTTTGAGGAATCAGGTGTCACTCTGAAGAGTATATTTGAAGTTATGGTGTGGACTCTCTTAATCAACGTCATTGACGTTTTGACCTCTTTTGACGGACACAAATCTATAGGTCAAAGAAGTGTGTTTTGTGGAAAAAATTACTATAAGTTTTCTAAAAGTTTAAATTCTTAATTGGGATACATTGGAAACTCACACTTCACAGTGGAAAATTGTACGTATGGCCTTCCTGCTATCTTATGGCAGCACAAAATAGTGGTGTATTTTAGAAGTAGTAATAGCCCTTCAGCTATGCCCTTCTATCTTATCACACTTTAATGTTAACAACTATGTTCTATCAGACACTTTAACCTTCACACAATGTATCATTACAAGGAAAGTTGCATTTGAAGTTTTTTTTTAATTTTTTATTAAGTTAAAATATGGGGCCAAAGGTCCACAAGTGGGGGGTCATAAATGGTCAATCTGTGTACAACCTACCCAAGTCCTATCCAGTTTTTATTTGAGCAAAAATTTGGTGGCAAATTTTATAGATTTTAACAAAAAGGTTTTTAGGGTAGTGTAGGGGTCATTATTCATTAGAGGTCATCTGTGTTGACACTCGTATAATCCTTGGGGTCAGGGGTTCGTTTGAACATGATTGAGCATAATACCTGTTTGCTAAGAATACTGCATTCGACATATTTTACCAAATATGGTCAAGCTCACATCGGGCTCATTAGAGGTCCATCTGTGTCCCCCAAACTGTATGAGTTTTGGTATGTTTTTAGCCAAAGGGTTGGTCATACACACCACCACCCCCGTCTGGAAAAAGTGCGGAACTTTGGAACCTGGTTTCCAGGGGGAAATCTTACTATGTGGAGGGAAATTGTAGTCGGTAAAAATAAAGAAATACCATAAGAACGTGAACGGCAACCATTTCTGCACCCAAATCTGACAAGAGCATCACCCATAGGAGCTGACCCTTGACCCATTCTCGCAGCCGCAAATTTGGATTTTTTCTCAGCAGTGGCTGGATGGCACCGTACGTGCACCCTGAAATGACATTTAATAGTTTAACCCAAAGTAGTTCAAAGGTCACATAGGGGTCTTTAGAGATCAATCTGTTGTACACGCCTGCGTGCTGGTGACATCTTGGGCCAGTGATTCTTTTCACAGAGTATGAAGTGCAAGTAAGCAGGAGTTTGAGAGATATTGAGATAGCAATCAAGGGGAATAAGAATGGAAAACACAAATAAAATTCACAGATGTGACCTTGACCTTTGCTTTAAGCTGCAGATCTGCATCTCGTACCGATGTTGGTGTTAGCTCATATGGCCTTTGGTGCAAGAAGTTGTCATTTCCCTCAAACTGCCTCAAAAAAATCTTTAAAAAGGTCAAGACCGTCTTCTGGGGCTTGTTGCCTGAGCCCCAAAAAAAAAAATTGGGGAAAAAAAGATCATATTGTAAGCAAAATCCTCAGACATGGTATCCTTTGACCCAAATGACCTTATGAATGTTAACGGGTTTTTAGTCCCGCTGGCCACACCCTCAACAAACCAAATCCAAGTAGCGCCCCCCCCCCACCACCACCACCAGTAGGAGAACAGTCCAATTGACTTCAATTGTTGGT
This sequence comes from Ophioderma brevispina, assembly GCA_023653785.1. Classification (NCBI taxonomy): domain Eukaryota; kingdom Metazoa; phylum Echinodermata; class Ophiuroidea; order Amphilepidida; family Ophiodermatidae; genus Ophioderma; species Ophioderma brevispina. The sequence continues at coordinate 4,275 of JAMKCH010025368.1, forward strand.
GTCAGAGAAGAATAAGAATAATGTAAGAATATTAAAGCATTGGTCTATTGTGGATTTCTGACAAAAACATTTCTGATTTTATAATAAACATAAGATTTGCCTCAACAAAGTAATCAAAATCCAGAAAAGTCCTAAAGTTGACAAAGGGCTTGATGAAAGTTGACTCTTTATACAACAAAGCAAATTTAAGATTGGAGATACCAATTTAAGTTGATTGTTTTAAAAGCTATTGCAATGAACATTTAGATGCTTGAAAAGCAATATTTTGATCAATTCTGTGAAAAACCAGGCAAATAATTTCTGGTTGTGGATGAAAAAAAAATAGGGGAATTATAGGGATTTTGGAATGTTTATAGGGATTTATAGGGAGAGGGTAAAAAAATAAGGGAAATATAGGGCCGCTTGTACCCGGCCTTACTGCCAAAATCAGCCCCCTGTACAAAGTTCTATGGGAATTTGAAGAAATGCATTGTGACATATCTCTAAAAATGCCTTTGGAAAAAATTAAATTTGGCACAGGTTTCTTTCACCAGACCAACATTTCATGAGGAATTTAACAGATCTGGGCAAAAAGACGTAGACGATAATCCTACATTAAATCCTACAAAAGCTAATAAAAACTCATAAAATCATAACTTTCCTAAAATTTTTGCATTAGGGAAAGGAACATGAACCAAATACCAAAATTGTGGATAAATTCTTGCAAATGTAATCTCTAAAAATGTGGACCAGCTACCACAACACGGGCCATTAAGTCATCACTTTTTCGAGAAACAGGTCATACAAAAAATATATTATAAAATGGCTTGTTCAGGTTGTATGTATAATGTTGTATGGTACATATACTCACCACCAAGATTATGGGAAACAATTGCAGTTTAATGTAAGAAGCGATTAATGGCAATATTTGCCAACACCTATTCTTTACTACCATGCTAATATTGATGGTTAACCATTGCCCAGGCGGAAATGTAAACCAGGCTTTAGCATGTTTAACCACGGTCGCCCATGGTTACATAAAATGTGCTTGACCATGGCCAACTGATGCTTTGACATGGTAACAATAGGTTTGAGAAATGGTACCACAGTCCAACATATGGTTGAACCTATGGTTGTCCATGGTCAAGCATGGTCATTTAAAAAGGTGGAACATGGTTAACCGTGGCCATATTGTCTAACCTGGGAAAGAAAATGAATGTGAAGGCTTGAATTTCATGATGACAATGAGAAAAAAATACTGCAATTAAATTGCGACATCCCCTGGCAAGATGGCAGTCTGGAACAGACCTCAGATGACCTGAACTTGGTCCATTGACCTTTGACACCCTCCACATATGAAGGATCCCCTATTGTACCTTAACCCCAAGTCTAGTATAAAATTGGATCGATTGAGGCCCATAGTTCTTGTTGAGCTTTGAGTGCAAAAATATTGGGCGAGAGGTAGTACGAGCCCAATATTTTAAAAACTATATCGAGACCAATCAAATATTGGGGCCTAATATCCAATTTTATCAATATTTAGGTTTTGGGTCCAATATTTTCCCACACCTGGGCGATCCTTACAAACATAATAATGGTTAAATGGACTCAACATTTTCTAGCGACACAAAAAAAACGAATTCAAAAAAAACCTAACCAAAACCTAACCAAACTGGAACACACACAATACGGACATGCGCACCCTTGCAATATCCCTCTCTGCTTTCAAGCCAGGGGGGATAACAATGGGGGGGGGGCCTTTCATCTGATACCAAAAATTGACCACTACTTTTGAGTAAATCCGGGGATTCCAAAGACAATTGGGAACAAGACCTTTAAAAAAAAGCCGATGGAAATATTGAATTTTACCAATTTAAATTGTAGAAGTATTGTTTGAGCATATTAAACCAGGTTGGATCAAAAATTCTGTTGTTTTGAGTCAATATGTAAATTTTATGATAATTTGTAAACAAAGACAGTTTATCTTATCACATGACTATCTTCAGAAGCAGCAAAAATATTTTCATTTGCCTTCATCAGAAGGGTAACCATATTCTATCTTCAGTAAATGATTTTGACATCATGCCATGCAGGTTCAAAAGAAAAATGATCCTGTTAGACTATTGCAGAGGATGGAAATATTTTGTCACCATGCAAAAGGAATGTTTTCATTATTTACTTGTCTCAAGTAAGGAATACTTAAGTCTATTGTACCTCACCACCATTATCAGAAACCCACAGTAGTTGGTTAATATCATGAAAGTGCAATACAATGTTTCTGCTTAAATGTGGGTGTTCTGATCATCTTTGGACACCCCCCCCCAGTGATTTCCCCGGAAGTTGTATTGGTTTTGATATCAGATAAAGGCCATATTTGTTCTCATTGTCAGCCTGAAATTGAGCCCTCAAAATTCATTTCATTTTGAAGATATAAAAAAAAACACGGTTTTAATGGTTGTTAACCATCAATATTAGCACAGTCTGAATAGGGACTTGAAGCATTTGTGCTTCTACCATCAAAACCACAAGTGTGTTCCCACTATACTTGATGGGGCATATTAAAAAGTGCCAGGCTATCAAATCAAGTAGAGAACACCAGAGACATAATCTGAACAAGCACCTTCAATACAGAATTAACCAATTTTTTTTGGGGGGTGAGCAAACTGAGCAAGAGAAAAATCTTTGCATTTATAATTTTTTTGTAGTTTCTCCTAATCCATAATGGTAAAAAAAAAAAGTGTCTCAAAGGTCATTACAAAATAAAATTGTGTTCCCAAAAACAGAAATTCAAATCAATTGGACTATAGGATGTTATACTAATACCCAACATGGCCAATGCAACTGAACACAATAAGACCAAAAAAGCCATCTGATTTTAATAACAAAACACAGACAAACCCGCTAGCAGAAGCCGCTCCCCAATATTAAAATGCCAATGACGCTGTCAGCAAGTTGTAATATAGCGAACCTTTTCCCCATCACAAACTCCTGTAGTTCAGTGCCCAGTGCCCTAAGGACAACCATCCAAAAGAAACAACACTCCCTCATTTTTGATGGGTCCCAAAATAACCTTTGGTCATATTACATCCACTACATGAAAATGATGGTAAAATGCACACCCCTTTGTAACCAGGTCCTCCATTTTAACAACTGCTAAATTCTCAAAACATCCAGGCATATACACACGCACATATATAGAAACCCACATTATATTGCTGCATGGGCACAGGTTAAATAAATTGGCATTTTCTCAAGCCATTTCTAATAATGCCGTGCAATTTATCCATTTTTCTTGTGCGCTCCAGGTACACAGTATTAAGTTTTATGCCAAAGACGGAAAACGGAGCATTAAAAGATATTGATCACCTAGGGCTGGCGTCTCCCGATCGAGCATCTTTTTCTGTACTTATATCTCCTTTTAAGATGATTTGGTTAGGAGATTCCTCTTTCCTACAAGCGTATACTTCAGCTGTTTCACATTGGCCATTTTTTGTATCATTATTTTTTTCTCCAATTTTGTAATATGATTTAATTTGCAAGTGAGAATTTTATTTTTTAATGTAAATTTGCAAAATTTTCCTGCCATGAATCAATTTCTTTCCAATCATCATCGAAGATTGGGCAATTCACAAACAATTCTAGCAGTAAAAACATGACTTTCTGCTCATATGAAAAAATGTCAAGCTGCAAAAATAACTTAGTAGTAATCGATTCAATATTTTACCTCTTTCTATCTCAAACATTTAATGTGAGATTTCAATGTCTTATTTTGTGTTTGAATTTAAGAAAACACTCAAATCAATGTTTCACTTGCACTGGGATGTCATTTTGATGTGTCACATACTTGTATATATGTACACAACCAGTCAACAGAAAACTGTGTGTAAGCTAAGCAAGTATTGGTCAAAAGAAAAAAATACACTTTTACTATTTTTTTTTAAATAATTCTGCCACAATAAAAGTATTATAATAAACATTTTAAGGATACCAAAATCTTATACATTCTAAGGTGGAACACTTGGAGTGGGCTGACGAGGTTGCAGTACATGTACCCCCTTTAAAAGGTGCATTTCATGATTCCAGCGCCTTCTGTTTTATTCATTTTTCACTAGATATCCTTGAGAAAAGCTAATTCACAAATTTTGAGTTGATTCCGATCTTGCAATTTTTGTGTTATGAGCAATTGCTTGTTTCCCACAGCCCCATAGGCCACTGTGTTGTAATTTCTGTCCGTTTACAGACAGAAAATACAAAATTGCAAATTTCTTACAGATACGACCGAATTTGCATGTAAGATTAGGAACACATGAATTCCAAAGGCTAACAGTTCAGATGATATAAAAGTCTCAACTTTTTTAGGTAAGTTGGGGGGGCAAGGTTGCGGATCATGAAATGCCCTTTTATGGGATTCTGTGCAACTAGAAATCTCTCAATGTTCATAAATTTGCGATTCATACGCCAAAATGCACTATTTTCAAATCAAAAATTCCTAATGGTTCTCACAATATTTTCAATAAGGTATTGTATAACCACTAATCTCACATGTTTTTGTGATCACACCTTCACCTTGAACACTTGTAATTAGGCGGCAATTCAAACTGTTTAAATGAGAATAATTAAAGGGGATACCCATTTGTCCCAATACCGCCATTCAAATGAGATTATTTAACATAAACTGTTTAACCAAATGGTGGCCACCCATATATACAGAAATAGTGATGACAAGGAATCTTCCAGGTGAGAAAACAAAATCAATTTCCTTTTTTGCAGGTGTGTAATTTGAAATCCAATTGCAATCTGTACTTAGTGTAAATTTTTTTGAGAGACCCATTGAGTTAACAACACTTAAATATTGCAAAAGATGGCCAAATTTGTTACAAAAATACTTCCGTATGAGGAGTTCAACTGAAATTAGCACACCATTAGCCAATGGCGATGATATTGAACAAGAGCATCAAGGATGCTGTGGCTTACTCCAGATTGGTGGTGTGAGTGTACAAGAAGTGAACCACTGATAGGTGGCCATACAAGCAACAAATAGCATGCTAAGTGATAAGTACCATATCCTAACGTCCCTTAACTTGATTTTTTCCACTTTTCGAAAATCACGGAGCGGATCCGTTTTGTTTTTAGGGAGAAATTGCCCCTAGATCTAACAAATAAGGGAAACCTTTTTTGGCGGTGATCGTTCAGGTATGTAGTCGTTTTCCGAAAAGGATGTTAGGATTTGGCCTATAGCCAGTGAAATTTGCTCATTGTAAGGCCAAACAAAAAAATTCAAGTTTGTTTCCAGTAGTAAACACCTAAATGTAAAGACACTCTTTCATTTTAATTTTAAAAAAATAAATTGAAAAGGGTTCCCCAGAAATTGCCCTCAAATTGGTCTTAAAGGGCAAGTCAAGACAGTTGCAAATCTACTGGATTGTTCCAATATTAGTTTATAAAACAAAAAATATGATTTTGGACACTCGGAAATCTTATCATTTCTGTTTTTTTAAAAAATGCAAATCTCCTCAGTTAAATAAAGAAAAACAACAAAATATGGTAATAATGGCTCCAAATTTTAAATGTTGTGGCCTATACTGGCAACAACTTGAAATCCCATGTGATGCCAGTACTCCATCACCCAACCCATTGGATCCTGTATCCATTACCTGACTACCCCAACCATCAACCAAAAAACTCCACCACACCATGGAATAGTTGACTTTGTCCTGTCAACCACTGATTCAGTACCCCATCAACCAGAGCAGCAAAACCGCTACAAGGCTAATTAATATAGGTTAAAAAAAATAATTTAGCACAAATTTATTGCTTAGTGGTATATCAGGGAATAAACAGTACAGTAAAATTTAGAGGACATTGAGGAATAGGAAGGCTTGTGTATGCCCGGCCAGGGAGATTTCGTAACAGAAATTACTTACAGTACAACTTAACTGCTGTTTTCTTAACGTTAGTACCAACTTTTGAAGAAATATGAACTTCTTCTATTTGAAATCTTCCCCAATTTTCAATTCCAGGAAATTGCAGAAGGCCCACAACTTACTCTCCCGGTCCAGAATGTCAAGAGTTATAAACCAATGATCTATGTTATTTTTTTGAAAAAATTTTTTTTTTGATAAATGCATGTGTATAGGCATTCCCCTTCCTGTCAGCCCCCAATTCTACCAAATCGCCATTTTTTAAGACTAGAAATCTTTCCCACCTGTCAACCACAGATTCATGATGAAAAAGTATTATTCACTGAGCCTGTCAAACTGAAGTAACTTATAAAATTTTGTCAGAAGAATCTCCTGCAACTTTTGGTCTTTTTTTTTTTCAATTTGTGGCTTTCTTAATAAACTGTACCGGGAGGGGGGGGGGATTTGAGTTGAGCCCCCAAAAAATGGGGTCTACGAAACTAGGTTGTCAGAAATTTCAGAAAAGAAGCTGCGATCTCCCTCTATTTCTAGCTACTTTTTTGAGGAGTTTTGAGAAATTTGGTAGAATGGCTTTGGAACCTGGAAAGTCGGGTCTCTGGAATGAATGTTTTCGAAAATGGGAAGTCCTGGAACGAAACAGAGCCTGAAAATGGGGACTTATAGCATTACATACACATACTTCCTCCCAATGTGAGAACCATACTTCCCCCTCCCAAGGTGAGAACCCCCTCCCCAACTGTCACTTTAATTTTTTTTGGCTGTCATACCCAAATTTTTAATTTGTCTCTAACCACATTTTTTACCCATTAACCTTAATTTCCAATTCACATCCACCAACAAACACATGCAATCACACCACAAAATGCACCCATGGTAGCAACAAAACAATAGTTTGTTTTTCATAAAAATGATGAAGGGGCATTCAAAGGGAGAAAAGAGCCTATTTTAGTTGTCATACAAAGAAAAATTTCTAAATTTAAGAGGTAACATACTCCATGTGTGACAAAATCATATGTTTTAGCCTACCTGTACCTACTAGTGTAAATTACAAGGGCATATAGCTATATATATGAAAGACGGTGTGACAGTGTCTGATTGACCCTGTCTATCTATATACAAAACAAACAGCCAGCCATACAACTGACAGTTACGACCTTGATGTCCAAAAATGGTTTCCCGTTGTTTTACTTGGTAGAGACCCTACTAACAATACAAGCAAATATTCAACCAGACAACTACAAGGAACCAAAGTAATTGACTAGTCCTAAACAAGAAAATGTGTTACAAGTTTTTACAAGTGTAACACTTCTGTGTGCGTTTCTTGATATTTATGCCCTGTTTCTTTCTTGCGTGTTAATGTATTCCCAGGGGGGTGATTGTTTTGGGCCCATAGACCGTTTGCTCGACCCTCCCTTCCTGGTTTTGTTTTCATACTGGTCGTAATTGGGAATAAAGTTTGATGAACACTTGTCTATCACCCAGCACTCTGTTATAGACTTACTTCGTAAGCCATATGACACCAAGATCATGTTATGATAACAACCGTTCTGTATCAAATTCCATATATTTGTAATAATACAATTCCTTATTAAAGGAGACACAAGGACTTTTCCAGAAAGAAGCCCCCCAAATTTTTTTTTTCCAAACAGGGTTTTTTTTCATATTTGGAATGCTTACTAATGTAATTAATCGCATCTCACATGAATAAGCCCAATAACGACCGCCGTCTTTAATAAGATGTGATTTAGTATTTTCTGTCGTGAACGACAGACAATTCATAATGGTTTACTTTAAGAGAGAATATGATCGACAAATTCATATGCATTGAAATACTTTGTCATTGCCCGTGCGTATGTAAGATGAGCGTACGCGGTGTGCTTAGAAATGTGCTATTTTACTGTGACGTTGGATTGATTCATTTTATGGACGGGTGTGTGACTTATTTAATTGCAAACATTACTGGCATTAGAGTTTCATTAAATCATATATAATCACATATTGACTTTTTTGATGGACAAAAGGGAGTGCAATATTTACATGTTACCATCCTTTCAAAGCTTGTTTTCTCAGCATTTCAAATATGCACATATCTCAAAATGAAAATTGTTTGACTTTGTCCCCGGGTTCGTGGGAGCAGGTCACAAATTGGAATGTCTCCGGTAGTGGTCTACAACCGAACGAGTGCAATTTGAGAGAAATTCATATCCTTCCTCCAAAAACCTCTCCAAATCACCGTCAACTTTAAGTTTGCAGTATCAGCAGGCATTAAGCTGCCTGATAACCCTTTCAATTAGTAAATTCTGTTTAAAAATAAAGTTAATAACACATAACTACCCTACTCGCCATTTGAAAAGCCATCTCAAAAACCACTGGGTCTTAGACTAGGCTTTTGAACTCATTTGAATGCTTTTTCAAACTATTCCCCAAATATGGCATGAAATGTGTAATTCTGATTTTTTTTTGGGGGGGGGGGAAATACCAAAATGAGAATCTCTAAGAAACTATAATCACCTGTAGGGCTCATAGAATTATACGTATAATAAATTCTTACCCATCACAGCACTTTTTCTCCCTTGGAAGTTAAAATACCTACTTATGCATCACTGCACAAGCTGGGCAAGTTTGACCAGTCTATGATCCTGGAACGAAGTGTACAGGCTTCCAGAATCTCACTTTTTATTATTAGTTATCATCTTCACACTTAAATAATAAAGTGGCTTGCCAAATGACTGATTTCCTTCGACATTCAATTATACTGTTGTTATTGTTTGATTCACATTCAAAATAAAATTCATATTTCATTGTTTCATAGAAGCTGAAGTATTTACTTCCATGTCTGATAGCAACATTTACTGTGGCCTTGTATTTTAATTTAATAATGAACGACAAGTAGCCACGCCTTCATAACTTATTAACCAAACCACCGAGAGTACCATCTTACAGTATCTCGATTGGCTTATGCACCGCACCCTAAAACTGAAATAGTCCTATGAGTATCCATTGATAAAGACCTTCTTTCTTTTATATTTTGCCCTCTAAGCTTTCTTTAACTTACCAGTCTCTGATGGCTTACTACCCATGACTATCAATTAGATTTGCTGGCAACAAGTTTGATATTTCATTGTTTTAGTACTGAGCTGAAGTACTGACACATTACCACCCGGTCTTGCAAGTTGAATTTAGGTTATATGGCCCTAGGGTCAGCTGCACACATTTTTTAAAATACATTTAACAAATTTGGAGATACATTTTTTTTTAAAACATGCTTGTAAAAGAATACAAGTGTACAAGTGATATTGAGCTTCTAACCTTCACTTTAAGTCCCAGACCAATAATACCATTAAAAATGTCTGAATCCATGAATCTATTCATTAAGCTTACAGAAATGACTTCAATATTTTGTTAACTTTTATAGGTCATTTCCTTTCTATTTGTTAAGTGGATTGGAGGTGGCTTGTTTGTTAGCAACAGCTAGATGGACCATCCCTTTTCCATTTTGTTCCATTACTTGTTTATTAGTATTATATCGTCGTGGTCCATTTTTACTGCATTTAAAATGCTCACTTGTTTCATGAATCTATTTGAACATAATGGGCAAACAACAACAGAAACATCAAATTCAAGTAAAAAGGGAACGCTTATAAATGTCACAAAGGAGGGTCTGAACCTCCAATTTGACCCCTAGATGACTTTTACCTCAAGGTCTTGTTGTAAAAGTAAGTTTCCCACCAACCAAATCAAAATCATTACAAAGTTCAGCTGAAATTGAAATGCCCAGGCGAACTTTCACCGCACGGTACAGGGTTAACCATGGTAGAACTGTTGGCTTGTCCATGCTTTGACCGTGGCAACCATAGGTTTGACAGAAATGGCACCACAAAATTACCTCTGGTTGAACCTATGGTTGACTGTGGTCAAGCGTTTTCAATGTGACCATAGTCAACATAGGTTCGACGAACCATATTCCAACCATAGGTTCGACGACCATTGTCACCATAGTTCGAGGACCATGTCAACATAGGTCGACGACCATGGTCAACCATAGGTTCGACGACCATGGTCACCATAGGTTTTTGACGACATGGCAACCATAAGGTTCGCCGACCATGGTCACCATAGGTTCGACGACCATAGTCAACCATATGTTTTCGACGACTGGTCAACCAATAGGTTCGACGACCATGTGCACCCATAGGTTCGACGACCATGGTCAACCATATGTTCGACGACCAGGGTCAACCATAGGTTCGACGACATGGTCAACCATCGTTCGACGACCAGTCGAACCTATGGTTGACCATGCATGGTCAACCATAGGTTCGAAACGACCATGGTTCACCATAGTCGACCACCATGGTCACCATAGGTTGTCGAACACCATTGTCAACCATAGGTTCGACCACCATGGTCAACCATAGTTGTCTACCACCATGGTCAACCATATGTTTCGACCACCATGTCACCATAGGGGGGGGGGGGGGGGGTTTCGACCATGGTCAACCATTGGTTTGACCATGGTCACCATAGTTCAACCATATTCATCATAGGTTCAACTGGGGTGGCCATTTCTCAAACCTATGGTTACCATGGTCAAGCGCGTTGGCCCTGGTCAGCACAGTTCTACCATGGCTAGCATGGTTGATAGGTCAACCAAATGTTCGACCGACCATGGTCACTCCATAGGTTCGACGACCATGGTCAACCATAGGTTCGACTACCATGGTCAACATAGTTTCGACGACCATGGTCACCATGGTTCGACGACCATGTCAACCAGTTCTAGACCATGGTCAACATAGGTGTCGACGACCATGGTCACCATAGTTCGACGACCTGGTCAACCATAGTTCGACACGCATGGTCAACATAGGTTCGACGACCATGTTCACCATAGGTTTCGACGCCCATGGTCAACCATAGTTCCGACCACCATGGTCCAACCATAGGTTCGACCACCATGTCGAACCTATGGTTGACCATGCATGGTCAACCATAGGTTTCACCACCATGGTCAACCATATGTTCCGACCACCATGGTCAACCAATAGTTCGACCACCATGGTCCCAAACCTAGGTTCGACCATGAAACCTATGGTTGACCATGGTCAAAGCGCAGTTGGCCATGTCAGCACAGTTCTACCATGGTCCTACATGGTTGACATTTTGCCTGGGTGATACTGTAATAGTGAGTTGTTTTTAAAACAAACCAAATCAAAAATACTGAATAGAACTAGAGTAGAAGAAAGTCATTCATAAATCTTTTCATGACTGGGCATTTAGAACAATACTAAAAAAAGCTAACAACATTTCTTTCAATATCACATCACATTGAAACTATGCTCTGGTTTCACCGCGCAATGACATTTCCACATTCTCTCTTGACATGGGCAATCTCTCACGTTTTTTTCTCTAAGCTGTATCACACTAATTACCCTTAACCCTCCTAAAATGGACCTCATTCCTGATTGCATTACTTCATAATAAATTCCAATCAGTAATGTTGTGTGTGTCCCCATAAAATGTTTCTAACACTGATATAGTTAATACATGACCTATCTTCGGACCTGCCTTCCATATCACCCTGCATAGACTACAAACCACAAACCGGTGATTGATGATACAGGAAGCAATTTCTAATTTGAGGTTATTCACCTCGGACCAAATCATCTTGAACCGAGACTATGGGGGATATTCTCCAAGGATCTCTGTCTGCCCTTAGCAACCAACATTTCCAAGAATCTACTTCAAGAAAGGAGATCAATCATGCAGTCAGTCCATAAAAACAGGTCGTTCCCAAAAGTGTCAGCAAAAAATTAAGCTCATTTCAAGGTTATCCGACATGTGCCAAAAGGTCCCAAGGACCCTGACCATCTTTTCAAATAGGTTACAACTATAATCCTTGTTTTTTTTATACCCAACAGTACACCGGGGGGAGACCTGGCCTAGGACAAATGTTAGCTTCCCTGCTGCCTTTCTAACCTTCACATGCAATAAAGAGCTAGTCCAGACCAGAGCATAATCTAGTAAAGTGATGAAGTGATGCTTTTTCTGAGACCAACTACAGTCACCCCATACACAAATGACACATATCAATCCCATCGTGATTCAGCCAGTATGGTTTTTAAGTGTTGATTTTTTTCCACTCATCCACGGTTTATGACAAATAATCCATAATGTAACCCACACATATTTGTAGAAGAACATTAATCATTAACACAACCAGGTGATGCGGGTCGGTATTGAGCTTTATTAGTGATATTTTTGACTTTGACATACAGATAGAGTTGTTCTTAACAACTAAGACCGATTGCTTAGCTGCCATTCGATTAACTTGAGATGGAGGATGTGTACAGAATTACTGAGAACTCTCTGAAAGGGGTAGAAATAAGACATATCATATTTTTGCTGTTTCTCGTCCATATATTTACGTGGATTTCCACGTGTCCAGTTATGTACAACTAAAATGTTCTTAATTTTACATAGCGTTGAAATGTTCTTTTTGGTCTTACAAATCTTGTGCAATCATACAAATCACAATGACACATACAATTTAAAATGTGGGGATTTTTTTTTTTTTTTTTTTTTTAATTTTTTAGGTTTTTTCTTTTTTTAAAATTCTACATTTAAAAAAGTTTGTCTCTGAATAAAAATGTAAAAATTCCTAAACCTCAATGGCTTTTTTCCCTTTTACCTTTTTCTTTTTTTTTTTTTAGGTTTCTAGAGGATAGCACAAAATTTGCAAAATGCCATATTTTCCCTGTTTCTTCTCTTTTTTAAAAATTTGTCGCAACCTTTGGGCCACTTTTTTTAGGGGGGGGGGCACCTGATGTTTTACTTCCTCTTGGTGGAGTGAATGACTAAAAAAAGTCTTGACAAAATAAACTTAAAATCAAACTGATGAATTGTAATTATCGTATTGGTCATTTATATAAATGCAGTTAATTTTTTCCATGGGTGAAAATTAATACACCAAAATCTCCCATTCTCATTTCAATTTAGCAATCCACCGTCCCCTTTGAATCCCAATCTCTGTGTATTAAAACCATCCGCCAAATCCTACATTCTTTAAAAATTAAGTATGTGTTGCCTTGAAATTTTATTAGATTGGCCAAAAAATAACAGTTTGTTTCCAGTACCCACAAAACCAATATGCATTTTGTTTTTTTCCTTTTTTTTTTTAAGATTTTTCACAGAAATGCCTCAAATTGCACCAATGGAAGTCCAACACGTTGCCAAACATATTTTACTTAAATTATCAGGTTTATAAAGAAAATTGTGTGGGATCACCATGTTTAAAATAAAATTTTAATCTCTGAGGCATTTTTTGTTTTAAAAAAATCTACTTTCTCAATTCAATCGATTAAAAGGTAATTTATACATTGGCATCTAAAGTCAAAATGAGCAAGAACCTACTGAATTTATCTGCTGCAATAGAAGAAAAATATTCTCTTTCTGTATGTTACTTATTTTTTCTTCCTTATTTCTTTAGCACCATATTGGCAAAATGCCAAGTCATATCTTTCCCCCTCAACTGTAATCTTCCTCTTATACAATGCCTTACACACTATTTTTTACATGCCAACAAACTTCACCGGTACACCCAGAGCTCAAGAAAGGGCACGAAAATTACACCATCATTAAAATTACTTCCACTGTGTCACTTTCTCCGCCATATTATTTTTGTTCCTTTTAACATCTATTACCCATCAGATTTATCCAGGAATCGCATAATTCTATTGAATGGGAAAAATTGGTTTTCCTTTTACTTGCCATTCCAGCACGATGGGCGCTGATGGCACATCATCATGGCCGAAGACTCACAGTTCAATGCCCATTATTGACTAGTCAGTAAGAGAAAATGACTTGGCTTGTGTTAGGTACTACGATAAACTCAATGCTAATGACAAGTGTATCTGCTTGTACAGGTGGTACCTTCAGGTGTGAACTATCTTGATATTATGATATGAAGTTCAGTGTTACAGAAATGTATTAAATAATTGCTTGCAAAATAAACTTGCTTTTACAGCATTTGAAATCCTTTTAGAAGCAATTTTGTTGTAACTTATTATTTTGTCTTTCATTTATTAGTAAGACAATCGATCAGGCAGCTTTAATACTGCAGCAAGTTACTTTCTGCTTTTGCTAAAAAAATACGTACATTTGTAATACATTTCGAAAATTCTGGGGTTGTCTTTCGCCTGTTCACAAGGCTGGCACACAATTTGACTAAAATAATGAGGTTTCTTTCCCCAGTTTCCAAAATAAGCTCTAACAATTTTCTCATCGATGAAAAATGTCCTCAAGTGAAAACTCTGGAAGTCATGCTGTCTTTGCACTGATTATTGCAAGAAGTGTTTGACATAGGATGAGCAAACACTGATGCACTCACACAAACCAATGTTCTCTTAAAATACCCTCCACATGATTATTCCTCATCTAGATAGTCAACATTGTTTTATGCCCGTACATATATGAAATCGACTTGGTGCCTTTAGTATCTTTAATCCGGTGTTCCCATAATACCTGGACCAACTAATGAATAACACTTCGTGCCTACGGTTTTTTCACTCACTTGGTGGCCTAAGGGGGGGTCCCGGGAACCCCCCCCAAGGAAACCACTTCCCATGGAATTTTCAAATAAACTCATACCACGTTGAGGGGGTCATAAGACAAGGTCCAAAGTGGCAATATAAATGAGTTCCGTTTATCGTCTGGAAATAGGCAAATATGTTTTTCGAAATGCGGACAAATCGCTCAAAAAGTAACATGATGTTTTCGCGACCCTGCTTCCACAGCATACCATTGCAAATCATTTTGATGTTTGTATCTGCTCTAGAAGGACCAATTTACATATCTTTACACACAAACATTCATTTGGTACAGTCTTGTATTTTTTTTGTGGGTGCAGACTTATTTTGCCATAGGTTTGTATAGCAATGGCGATCAGTCCGCTCGATGATGGAAAATCGCTTCTTTCATCACATAAAGGGTTCATTTTTTTTCTGATTATGTAATTAATTTTGTTCATGCATATGAACATAGATAGCAAAAAATATTTCTGGCAACAGGTTTGTTAATTTTTTATTTTAAATCACACCTCCCATTGGTGCCTAAGGGGGGGTTTCCTCGGACCCAATCTAATTATCCATTAACCAGGCTAGAATTTTA
>JAMKCH010025369.1:0-19033 GCA_023653785.1 Ophioderma brevispina
CAATACCAATGCATGCTAGCAATCTTGTACAGCATATGAATGTGTCTACTGTACAGGCACATAGTTATTTTGGTTTACAGAATTTGTTGCAATTTTGAAGTTTTGGGTGCTTATTTTAAGCCACCTTTTAATCAAAACAGCCTATAAATTGTCTTAAACTATTCATAATACCAATGCATGCTAGCAATCTTGTATGGCATATGTACGTGTCAGTTTTTTGGCTTACAGAATCTGTTGCAATTTTGAAGTTTTGGGTGCTTATTTTAAGCCACCTTTTAATCAAAACAGCCTATAAATTGTCTTAAACTATTCATAATACCAATGCATGCTAGCAATCTTGTATGGCATATGTATGTGTCAGTTTTTTGGCTTACAGAATCTGTTGCAATTTTGAAGTTTTGGGAAATTGCCCAAATTTATTTTGTTAAATTTTTGGTAAAATATAATTTGTTGCATGTTGCTTGTTTGCCAGTTGCAAAATCCATGAAAATAAGTGTATAACAGTAATTTGTTTTACTATTTTCTTGATGGTTTTATGGTCAGAGGACATTTCCAGAGAGAAGTGCCTCAAATTTTTTCAAACCCAGTTTTTTGGCATATTTAAAATGCTTACTAATGCATTAGATCATGCCTGAAGGGAATAAGTTGAATATGCCATTGTTATGTAATAAGATGACAATTTAACTCTCTCCCTGCAGATGTCGAGTGCACTCGACACACGCATTAATTTTTGTCAATTTTGGTTTCGGTTAAAACATTTCAAAATGATTTAGTTTCATGGGCAAATTCAAATTCAGCCCAAAATGCATTGAAATGAGTCCAAACAAGCCCTAGTCTTTTTTTTTTTTTTTTGTGTTTTTTATGGTTCCCCAAATGACCTGCAAATATTTGACAAACCATCTCAAATGTCACTGACTTATGTGTTATAACTTACACACAATTGCCCAGCACGGAGAGAGTTAACATTAGTTTCCTGACTTTAAACAACTGTTATGATGCTATCTACTTGAGATTGACCGTACCGATAAAAATAGGAAATCACCGTGTCCAAAATGTCAATAATGTACTAGACCACAGCACATAGCGCATCAAATATCCAAAGCTGAAGTGTTTTGTAGTGTCGGACTGAACACTTGAAAAGAGTTGATGACCAAAAGTCAAGTTAAAATGAGGATAGTGTTATATATTAAAAGTGACAAAAAGGTAAAAATAGAGATCACAAGCCTTTATAAAATAGGCTAATTTGAAAGATTACCTGTGAGCAAAGCAAGCCAGGAAAAAAATCCAGGCCCTCTTTTGCTAAGGACCTTTATCTTCCCCCTGAACATATTGAGTTGTGCAGTTGAAAGGCACACAGCATGTGTCGCCTATGTTCTGTTTTGCTGGTAGAACTAATATAGGCAATG
Organism: Ophioderma brevispina; assembly: GCA_023653785.1. Classification (NCBI taxonomy): domain Eukaryota; kingdom Metazoa; phylum Echinodermata; class Ophiuroidea; order Amphilepidida; family Ophiodermatidae; genus Ophioderma; species Ophioderma brevispina. Next base: position 1,407 of record JAMKCH010025369.1, read on the forward strand.
CCGTTCCCAGACCATTTTCAATGGGGGGAGGGGGTGTTGCCGACAAAACTGTCAATTTGCCATAACATTTTCTGGCTCGCTACACCAAAATGTTTTTTCAACGTAAGTTTCAAAACTGAATTCTACAAGAAGTAACACAATACCATGGGCAAATTTCAGCATATACTGCACATTGTTAGTAACTGTCAGCAATATGTTCCAACAATATAAATTTACATCTTTTTTGCATTAATACCATTTTGCCAACAAGTCAAAGGCCAATTTTGCCCCCCCCCAAACGAATCTGAGTGTAGGCTTCTGGTAATTACTGTGACCTTGTTATCCACTTCCAAGTTACATCTGGATGTTTAAATTTCTTTTTTTTAAAGAGACACTGGCACATTTGAAAAATAGTGCACCCTCAAGATTTTCAAAATCGATATTTTTGCATGGTTGTAAAGCTTTTATATACATTAACCCTCACCTGAAATGATTAAGACCAAATCAGCGTCCTTATGGGTAAACAGAACCATTTTATAATTAATGTCGCCGGCGACATTAATTCAGCAGACAACGGAAATGGCGTTTAACACAAGAAAATGCACGCCATATGCATGTTTCCCACGGCAAGTACCCTGTTTGACGGGTCTATGACCTTTGTGATTTTAATATCAATGAGTACGAGTCTTATGATATTCATGTAATATACACATTTGTTGATTAAAGTTACGGAAAATTTAAAATTTAGCCTACAAATTACCTGGATGTTTTTAACCTCTTATTAACGTCCCTATCCGTTTTTGAGTAAGTTATTTTTATGTGTAAAATGTATTTCTATTCTTCCAATGGCCTAGACTATCATTTGAGAGCAAATTGAAGAAATTTCATATTTTGTGAAAATGTGCCAGTGCCGCTTTAAGCAGAATAGTAATGAATATGACACAATGTTACACACTCAAAAAAAGAGCAACATCAGTCATACCAAACCCCTGAAGATTAATGCTGGATTGTGGCTTTAAACCACTGATTTGGCTATCATGTAAAAGAGGACAGATCCAAGTAGGGTGTTAAAGTAATATCATCTGTAGCAGGTGCTGCCTGACAACACGGTGTATAAAGTAACATTTTCAATCCATTCTACTAAGGATACAATTTAAACGGGCGACACATTAGTGCCCTTTCAAATGCAAATAGGACTTGAAATAGATTGTTGCATGTTTTGTCATTAATGTATAAGGCTTCCTATCTTGTATTTGATTAATCACTGCCCACGCATTGCCAAATGGAATGTGAAAGAGGCTGCCATGAACAAAAATCTGTTGTGGATAAGCCACCTTTAAAGTGGCACTGGCACATTTTCACAAAATATTACATTTCTTAAATTTGCTTGCAAACAATAGTCTATACCGTTGGGAAAATAGAGATATATTTTACACATAAAGATAACATACCCCAAAGCAGATAGGGGCATTAATAAGAGGCTTAAAACATCCAGGTAATTTGTAGGCTAAATATAAGGTTGCTTTAACTTTAATCAACAAATTTGTCTATTACATGAATGAATATCATAGACTCGTACTCAATGATATTAAAACCACCAAGGTCACAGACCGGTCAAACAAGGTGCATGCCGTGAGAATCAACCCTGGCGCATGTTTTCTTGCGTTACACGCCATTTCCGTCATCTGCTGAATAAATGTCGCAGGAGTCATTTTATTATAAAATAGTTCTGTTTACCCATCGTGGTGCTGATTTGGTCTTAATAATTTCATGTGAGGGCTAATGTATATAAAAGCTTTGCAACCATACAAAAATATCAATTTTGAAAAATCTTGAGGGTGCACTATTTTTCAAATGTGCCAGTGTCTCTTAAAGTTGACCATGGTTGGTATTTGTTATTTCATATGACTATTTCAGGGTTTTATTGCAAATTTTCTAGTGGGGGATAGAATTTCATAGACTTACGTAGATTGGGGAAAGGAGTCCATTTTGAAAAATAATAAATTATAGTATACAATAGTATAATTAGCAATAAAAACATTATTTTGCTAAATTTACATATATTTACTGGCTTTTATGTCTTTTTTTCCTGAAAATTCAGTTAGAACCCAATGTAGACGGGGGCACACTTTGGTAAAAATGGGACAAATGTCTAGTGGGGATACAGGCCAAATTTTGGGCAGAATTCCTTTAACAAATACATAAAAAGTACTTTTCACTGCCACCATTTATTGTGGACCTGGCATCTTTTTTGACAATTTTTTTATAAGTATGTGATCAGTAACTTGCTGCCCACTGTTTATGTTGTTTTCTACAGACATGCTGACATGTGCTAGGTAGATTAACACCTCAACTGTATGTATCAGTCATAGGGAAAATACCTGCTAATAACATTTCGTTTATTATTAGCAAAATTGGAAATTATATACATTCTAGACATCCAAATTGTTTTCAAATAAGACTAACGATTACATCAGTTCATTTCAATACATTTGAATATTTTCTTTCTGCACTCCATCATTAAGACTACAGAACGTATTATGAACTATACCCAAGCAATGTTAATTTGTTAAAAGTTCCATGGCAAAAACGCCACTGAATAGCCTTGTCCCCAGAACCACAAATTTCACTGAAAATGATCAAAATATTGGTATTTGAAGAAAGCTACTATTTTTCTAATTTATCCTGTCAAATCTAGTGCTAAAAGATGTTTGGTTTGGATGTTATGAGTGAAAAAGTGCCTCATTTTTGTAAACTAATATTAACTTTACACAGTTCTTTATGGGGCTACATAATCATGATTTCACATCAAAATGGACTGAAATATATGTGTGAAACTTAACAGATGGAGGTTTTGGGGTCACAGTATTCCTATCAAGACATACCTGCCAACATTGAGAACCTCATCATGAAAGCCCTTATGAGTTTTACGAAAGCCCAAATGGGTTTTGTCTATTTGTGCACTTTAAGGCCTCAAGTGGAGTACACAGGGGCAGAGTCTCCTGAAGTTACTGGGTTTCTTATTTTAAGCTGCAGGAAGGGCTTCAGGGGCCCAAAAAATATTTCAGGACTTTTCTGGCAATTATTTCAAGATTTGTTTTAAATTTCAGAAATAGGGATATCCCTATTTTTTGCAATTTTTAAAGTTCAAAATAGGGATGATTCCTATAAAACAGGGAATTTTGGCAGGTATGTCAAGAATAAAACTCACTGAGTCATCCCCCTCTAACATAAAGCAAAATAACAGTGGATGACCTGGCTGACAGCCTCGCCCCCCCCCCTACTTCATCGCATCAAAATCAAGATTTTGGTATCAGAAGAAACTCATATTTTTCTCATAAGGCTAATGAAAGTTGATTCCCAGTTTCCCGTTTCCCGACTCCGGTCAGAAAGAAATGCCGATCAAATAATTCATTATTTCCAAATAATTCATTATTTCATATTTTCCAACTGTTTAAGACAAAAACGATTGTTTTAACGTGATCTTACTCACGCATGTTGCATTTTAAGCACTGTTTACGATGACAGGGGGTAGAAGAATCGGAAACGTCCATTTTCTAAGATCAATAACCAATTTACGTTGGTTCCCGGCACCTTACCTACTTCCGTGTGTGTTTTCTATTAAACCACCGATTGAACTATGATTTAAATGGATATATGCCACACGGCGCATTGACTCGAGACTAGGTTTAGTCTCTCTGACAGGCTGCATATCAACCACGTCAATTGACGAAGTTTACACTTACAGCATGTAGTAAAGGCTAGACTAGGTTGAAATGGGAATTCTACCGTGCACTGGGTAACGCGCTATATTTAGCATGTTTCAAAATAAATGATATAGGAAATTTACTGTCAATTTTTTCGAAGGTTTTCATAAATATATATTGAAAAATAAATTTACATTTAGATATAAAATACATGATATTTGCGAAATTCTTGTGTCATTATTTGTCATGCAAATTTTTTTAAAGAAGTGCTTTATCAAAGCACTTCTATGTGTACCAAAGTTTATTTAAATGAAGCCTGGTCATAAGTATGTGTTTCGTGCCTCAAAACAAAGCATACTGCAGTTAACTTGGCATCAATAATGAAAATCTGAAAATAATGAATAATGAATAATGAAACATTCCCCACTCAGTCATGAAAAAAAATGAAACAGGAAACTGGGAATCAACTTTCATTAGCCTAACCCCAGGAAAATTTCAAGCCTGGGAAATGTTTCCTTTATATGACTATGACCACATACACTGTTCTAAGGGACATTTTGATATATTTGTTTCTAATATCCAAACAGCTGGATCAATTACTGCCAAATTTGACGAATCCTGTGTTTTGTTGATAAGCCTCCGCGTGAAGTACAGAACATGGTATTTGAAAAATCGCACCAATTATCTTTAAGTGATTATTTGTACCATCAAAGCAAATCCATAAAGCTGTTTAATCATGCTAAATTACATTGCCTAAAAGTCACAGCCTTAAGCTACAATGCTTGTTTATTTATTTTCCTTGAAAGATTCATCTAGCCCCATAGAAGTTTCCATCCAGTGTTTATTTTTACCCCTGAAGCCGTAACACCCACCTACCCATCTATGTCAAGTCAAGCATTGCAAAATCATTGAACACATCTTGTAAGTAATTACTTACATCATCAAAAGCAAGTTTGTCATGTCTTCTCCCCCATGCCATTACATCATCTTTTTTTCAGACTAACCTATGCTGTTTAAGTTTGCTAAAAATATGTCTTTTCCTGGAAATGTAAATCGAGTCTTTTGAAATGTCTTCCATTGCATTGCACATTTTAGCCCTCAAGCCCAATATACCTATATCTCACGCTGCCACTCACGCAGCAAGATCTACAACCAGCCAAACAGTCAGTGTTAATCAGTCAATTTATTAAGCAAATAAGTAATTATTTGCATAATCAAAAGCAAATCCATCTTTTCTACTCATCATACCATATTGCATTCCCAGACAAAGCTGTTAAAGTATGCTGGGAAACACGTCTTTTCCAAGAAATACACATTTAGTGTGCTGAAATGGTTTCCATTATGGTATTAATAAAACTCTGATCAGAAGCTCCAACATCCGCCCACCCACCCACCAGTATCTTGTGCTACTGCTAGTGTAGAGAGAAATGAGACCCTGCACCATCATCACATCAACTGAGCAGCAAAGCAGTAATGGCTGAAAGATCAGTCCTCTGCACACACATGAAATCCTACACCATGTGACAAACTTTATTCAGCAGACTGGTAACAAGTTTTTGGGTGTGGTTTGAAATCAACTTGTGCACAAAAGGTATTTGTAGTATTTTTTTGGAGAAAATTTGTAAAATTACAAGTGCATTTTGCCCGGCATTTTATAATTCCAGCACCTTCATTTTTGTTTATGGTTGACTAGTTATCCTCCAGAAATGGTTAATATGAAAATTCAGTAGATTCTGAGGCTTCAGAGCAAATGTTCATGTCACGTTGCCCATATGCTACCTGTGACAGAAATTATAAAATTATGAATTTCTTCTGGAGTCGATTGAAAATGCATGTGAGATTAGGCACACACATACTATACTTAAGAGACACTGGCACATTTTAAAAATAGTGCACCCTCAAAATTTTTCAAAATTGATATTTTTGCATGGTTATAAAGCTTTTTTATACATTAGCCCTTACCTGAAATGATCAAGACCAAATCAGCACCCTTATGGGTATACATAATGATTTTATAGACTCCGGCAACATTTATTCAGCAGACGACGGAAATGGCATTTAACACAAGAAAACACACACCGGAGTTGATTCCCATGACATGCACCCTGTTTCACCGGTCTGTGACCTTTGTGGTTTTAATATCAGTCTATGACATTCATGTAATAGATACATTTGTCGATTAAAGGTGCAACGAGATATTTTGAGGCATCCAAATATTGTGTCATAGTAGTAATTTCATATAGGTTAGACACTCAATAGATTTCTTACCTTGTTTTGGCTACATAAATTTCTTAAAAGAGAGAAAAAAGGTGATTTTGATATGCTAATATTTCAATGTAAAACATAGGCCGAATTTTGTATTTGCTCCTATACGAAATTAAAAATTTCACAATTTTTATACCAACGAAACATTTCTCAGCTTAATCCTTCAGATGGGGATATTTTTGATGGAAAGTTTTACATAAAAAAAAAATCAGTACTTTCGATTTTTTAGGGACAACTGATATGTGAAATCTTTCATTGCATCTTTAAAGCTACGGCAAAATTAAAGTTATTCTACAAATTACCTGGATGTCTTTAGCCTCTTATTAATGTCCCTATCTGTTTTTGGGCAAGTTATTTTTATGTGTAAAATATATCTCTATTCTCCCAATGGTCTTGAAAAAAAATCGTTTTCTGTGAAAATTTGCCAGTGCCGCTTTAGGCCAACAGTTCAGATAATATAAAATTATTTTTTGAAGGTACATTGGGGAGGGGGTGTGTGAATCATGAAATGCCTTTTAAGATTGTCCATTACCATTATCATTTTTCTGCTAGTGATATCACAATAAAAAATACTGGCAACACCAATCCCTAATTAGCCACTGGGCTTTTCCATTTAAAATCCATACTCCCTCTGTGCAAGACTACTCAAATCTTCCACAGAGGGAGTACACATTTGAAATGGAATAGCACAATGAAGCCAACACGCTGTAATCCACTGAGATCAATCATGTCATGATGTATCTCTCTTCGTGCATCATTTGAAAGATCATTCCCACAAATCAATGATGTATTATTTAACTTGAGTTGTATTTATGGTTTGCTGTTGTGGGTGTTCAAGTCTAATAATATTTCCTAAATGCCACTATGCAGTCTGTTCCATCTTGGTAAAGCATCAGAGCACAGAATTTTAAAATAGGGACCACGGTCCAAAATAGGTCATCGGATTTTGTTGTTAATATGAGCCTGATAAAAACACCCTTATTTTAGTAGTTGTTTATTTCCCTTCCTTCCTCTCTTTTCCCCTAAAAACATGAATGTTTCAAAAGATTATTCTTTTTAAGTGGAAACTCGACTACATCTGGAGCATTTATTGGTTAATTTAGCCTATAAAAACACCTCTTTTTTTAGGAAGTTGTTTATTTTCTTTCTTCTCTTTTTTTTTCCCTAAATATCACTGACTATTAATGTGTTAAGAATATCATTTTACATGAAAAACTCACTACATCCTGGAGACAGATCTGAGCAAGTTGAGGTAAGTAAAGATTTTAGCAAAAAGTATATTGAAAATGTGACCTCTAACCCTTTATACCCATAATGACCTTGAATAAGCCCAAAAGTATAGTTTACATATTAGAATGTGATATGGTTCAGTTCAGTTGAATTTTCATCAGCTGAGTTGTAACATTTGAGATTTGACCTATTGACACCCTTAATGACCTTCGACAAAGATTGTTACTCATCGCTTTGTTTTGTTTTCTTCATTTGAACAATCCCCATTCATTCAGCAGCAAAAAACAAACAGCTATTACACTGCATCAATGTTTTTATAGACAAACAACAACAACCCTACACCCAGTTGCTAAAACATCAACTTCACAGGCTACTTTGTCATTATTATTCCTTTGGAAATACTAAAAAATGGATAATAGTAACAAATTTTGTTGTTTTTTTTTTTTTTTTTTTTTTTTTTTAATTATATTTCAACATAGTTAATCATAAACAATATCAAACTTTTTGTAATAAAAGTTCTGTAAATTTACCCCTTATACAAATGACCTACCCCCTTTTCAATTAACACAACCCCTTTTTCAATAATAATCATATTTTTTGTCTTATAATCTGAAAAACAACTTCCCTAATTTTACAACAAATCAGGAAACAAGCATGCCTAAGGCCTACCAGCAAAAACATAAGGTGTGTTGGGACCAGAGATGCCCGTAGCCAGAATTTAATGCGGGGGGGGGGGGGGGGGTGGGGTTGCCGATTTGCAGAAGCGGACCTTTTGCGTACCAAACCCTTAAAACACATAATTGTCTTCCTCCGCAACACGAAACTTTTTTACTTTAACCTTTGACAACACGGACCTTAACTGACAAAGCGGACCTTCAAACATCATAAGGGCGACTTTCTCATTTTTTTTTGGGGGGTGCATCCCCCGCCGCACCCCCCCCCCCCCCCCCCCACCGGCTACGGCTCTGAACCAGAGGAAACCCTAAAGACCCAGGGCTTTTGATTGAGTAGACTACTCAGTTTGACTATAAATTTGGTATCTCTTCAATCTCACTTTAAAACTACTCAATAAGTAAGTTCTAACACTCTCTAAGCACTCATCTTTCAGAAGTGAGTTATTTCATCTTTACTTTAAACCTGATCTTTTCAAACCATTTTAATAATACACTACTACTACTCTACTACGACAGTATTAGGATGCCATGGCACTTGCTATTCCACGGTCACTACAGAAATGTAATAGTCCCTAACTCTCCCCAATTTCAAACTCCTGGGTAGAGAGTAAGCGGCAAGCAAGGTACAATGCCTTCCCAAGTGCACAAAAAAATTGGCCACAGCAGGATCGAACCCACAACCTTAGATCATGAGTCAACAAAAAACCATTTTTGTGGGTTTACAGCAAGCCATTCAAATATGAAAGTTTTTCTTCCCTAGTAGATACACATCACTATTTACAATTGTGGTATATACTGGTTTAGGTAAAAAAAGCATCTGTGCATACTCATTCATTTGAGACCTATTTATGTGGATGTTTATGGTACCGAGTGTGGATGCACTTACCTCAACATAACTCAAAATCAAATAAAGTCAGCTGGTAAATTCCCACATTGTTATAAACACATTCCGATGTAATGGCGCATTAAAGGGCTTTATTGTATGAATCTATCCGCACATATATAATGAATACCCTAAATAAAACTGGTGTGTACCAAAGGATAGGAAGTGCAGTTCAGACTTATATGGCCGAATGATAAATAATATACATGGTGGCATCCTTAAATCATCTACTGCTAAACAAAAAATTAACATGAAAATGTTTGCGTTCTTTCTTCACAAGGAAAACTCCATGACCATGAAAACCATCGTGTATGTCTTATTTTTGTGGGATATTTCATAATTATGTTACTTACATAAGTTTATCGCAAATTTTTAGCTAAAAGTTTTCAACAAATGCATTTTTCAGTGGCCCTGGAAAGTTCGCATGACGTTTGACCACCTCAACTTGTAAACCCTTCACAAACTGCCTTAATCTGATATTTTTTAATGAATCTACAAACATTTTAAGTAAACCAGATCTTTCATCAACTGAAAATTAATTTCAAAGTTCAAAGTGTAGAGGCGATTGCAAAAGGTTCAACAATGATCCTACAATGGCTTACTTGACCTTTGACACCAACTCTATTCACATTCAAGACCACACATGATAGTCTATCATCTTGCCAAGTATGAATGTGCTCAACCATTTCACTGAAAAGTTGATTTGTGCATAATTATAAAGCCAGATGTTAAACATTAAAAAGACAGAAGTTGGAACTTCCTCATGGCAGGAAAATATATTGACAGAGTCAAAGGTCATGTAGGGTTCATCATGGGTCAATCTGTGTACAGCCCAGTTGAGTCTTGCACAAGTGATTCTTGAGGTTTAAAAATTTTCATAGCATTCAAGGAGATGAGACCAGAAAAATGAAAATACAATTTTGCAGATGACCTTTGACCATTGACCTACCGATTTGTATCTCACACCAGATGCAGTTTATCTACCAAGGTAATTTGGTGCAAGAGTCATCAAAATTGGACCAAGGCGGCTGGGGCAGTACATCAACTTTTTTTTGTTGAGGTGAACGCCAATGCCAATGATGACGTAGATGATGCACTGAATCCCCTTTCTGGCTAAAGCTGACAGGAGGATAAAAATGGCAGCACACGCCTTTCAGCACACATTTTTCTCATCGCAACTGAACTGGGGGAAAAGTAAAGAGCTTTAACATGAGAAAGGGGTCAGCATTCTAAGAATCTCAACATCAATCTTTGTTTGTTATGATTCTCAACAGCAAACAGTTGTTAATTATGACTAAAATATGTAGGATGACATGTCTATGGAAAGGCCTCGTAAAAATTCTACCGCAAGTCTTATAATATTTATAGCTAACTGGAGAAAAACTGAGGGGACTTCCCATCCTGTTTGATTCTTGTATAACTTGAGTTCTGAAAACTCAATTATTACATTGATCAAAGCAGATGTAATCACACAGATCTACTTTTGAACTTCTGTGAAAGTTCCTGATTGATTTCAAAGTAAAACATGAGTCGGCCAATCACCTGCTGGCACTCCCATATTCCTTATTGCAAGTCCATTTACTTATATTTATATCTGCCACCACCACAATCCAGAATATTTTGGATGACCTTTAATTGGGCCAAGCACTGTATATAATAAGTGGTTTGAAAATTTATAGCCTCTTTATCACTGTATTCTTCACATCTAAAGTCAGTGGCGTACCGACCAAGGGAGGGGGGGGCAAGTTGCCCCCTGGCAATGATGATATAAGTGGGATGATGTGGAACAAAATATGCATTTTCATCCCTCTTCTTTGGAGAGTTATTGACCAATTTCAGCCTAAATTTGGGCAAAATTACTATGTCCTACTATGCCACTGTAGGACCGTGTATGTGAGCTATTATTGTGGACCAAAATTTGGGAATATTTTTTTCATAAGATCAAATAGAAACATTTACCAGGCCTTAATTTTCACTGGGCTTATCATAAGAAAAATATAACAAACTCTCAAATTTGATGGGGTAAAGTGTGTGTGTGTGTGGGGGGGGGGCAAGGTTGTCAATTGGGTCACCTACCTTAACAACCAAAAAAGTTGTTAACATTAAAGTTGTTGATTTGACATTCTAGGAAAGCAAAACCAACCTCACCTAAATATTACTAGTAACTAGGAATAAGCCCTTTCAGTTTTCACCCTACATTAACCCACCTGACTTTATATATCACTACACTCCATTAACTCATAATTCAACACTCTCATTTAAGTCAACAGCTGTTATGTATCCTATGTTTATAGCAATTTCTTGGAACGTTTCCTTCATTTCATGCGAAAAATAGATGTGCACAAATAGACCATGCACATAGCTACATGTCTCATCAAATGTTTAGGATCTTACTCTTGTGCAAGTTTTAGATTACTAGGCAAAGTGGGGGAACACATGCTTTTACTTGATTTAGGGACTGAAAGAGGGAAATCGATGGGCAAGTCCAGTATTTCATTACAAAGAGAAATGGACCATGTTATTAACAGTTACACATAAAAAGCTTGATATCTGCTGGATAGGCGGAAATCCCAGGGATGGGAGACAGTGACGTACCAAGAGGGGGCACATCGTGGTATGTCAGCAAAAATACCTTGTCTAATGTATAAGCATACCAAGTATGAACTTATCCATCACTGCACTAAAAAGCTAGCTAACATTTTAACCGAAAGTGTCTACCAAAATTTTAACACTCAGACACACACAAATCATGCTGCCATAAAGTCTTACTGATTTCATCGGACGACCTAAAATGCATTTTTCATTGTGCATAAATTATGAACTAGAAATGCACCTACTGTGATGATCTCAGCATTGCAGCATTTACCCACGCGAATAACGTTGGCACAATCAAAACAACAATGACGGAACAATTTTCAAAGTAGAGGGGCCATTTGGCACTTCATCTGCCCAATTTTCAATACTTTACTCTCACTTTCTCATGCAGCTATGGTAAGCTCATGTTTATCTTCAATTAATTTTGAAAAGTGGGGGGGGGTCAGGTCCCTCCACTTTTAAGGCTCCCCTCCCCCCTCCCAGTTCCACTGCTACTGAATCAAAATGCTTACAGCGAATGCAAAGTCACCCTTTCACTTCAGATCAAACAGACTATAGGATTTTTTTAAAATAAAGATGTTGTGATTTTAGAAGTGATTTCAAATTGGACTCCTAATGGAGCAGATGAAAATGGGTGATAACATGTCCAATTCACCAAGAATTGTTAAAGGGGGATGGTCCGATTTAAGTAAATGAAGTTTTCATCTTGAAAGAATGGCCTTCACCCAAAAACCCATCTGTAAATTTTCGCGCCGATATTTCAATCCGTTTTGATATGACAGCTAGAAACGTGATTTTGTGAGCCCCATAGAGTACTGTGTAAAACTAATATTGGTCGACCAAAATGAAGTACACTTTTGCTCATAACTCCCAAACCAAACATCATTTAGCCCTAAGATTTCACAGGGTAAATGAGAAAAATAGTAGCTTTCTTCTGATATGAAAATTTCGACCACTTCCGGTAAATCTGGGCTTCTGGGGACGAGGCTATTAGCGATCGGGCCATGGACCTTTAATATGGAAGATTTTAATGTACAATATTTTTTTAAAAAGTAGTGGTTTGATCAAATTCAAACATCTCATAAACTTGGAAAAAAATCACACAAGCTTGTGGCAGCTCCCTATATTGGCAAAATTTAGCAGTCCAAAATGGGCATGTCAACTTGAGGGCTGAATCCACAAGACAGTTGTGAGGGTGACATTTCAGACCATTAAAACATCCTCAAAGGAAATTAAAAATCGGCTAGTATTAAGAAACAACAGGATTCCTTGTTCCCTTGTGATGCACCCTGCTACACATCGCTTCACTCCATTAGCTCATTCATAACTCAACACTTGGAGTAAGATGCTGCCTGTTGGCATGAGAGATGACCTCCTTAAGGGGATTTGATGCATTGGTTTCAAGTGCATCTTCAAGCACCATTTTAAGAAAACTAAGAGTGATACTGATATAAAAATACAGTCCCACCGGAGGCAGGACTTCAATGCTCATCATCAAATATTTTTTGGTGAAGATCCCCTCGTGAAAAATTAATTTTGAAAGCCTCTTCTTAAATGGCTATTTTTGGAAAATAGTCTATTTTGAGAAGGACTAGAGATTGTAAAGAGTACTATTTTTGACAAAGGAAGTAAGCATATTATTATTAAAGGTGCCCCACTCGATTCCAACATGATTTTCTATGTTTCATAGGGAGGGCCACCACCTAAATCCCAAATTTTATTTAAATCCAACACCATATTAATATGTGGAGTAATTGTGTATATTACAATAGCCCATAGGCTACTGTACAAATATTTTCTGGCAACTGTAAATAAACCATATCAATGCTCATAGTATCATATGTTATCAAGTTTACCGGCGTATCCAGACCTGCCATTTTGAGGAGTGGAAGGACCTCAAATAGCTGAAAATAGGCTGATTTTACATGGTTTGGCATGAACCCAGGGGCGCATGCCCCCAAAGCACCCCCAAGATACACGACTGAAGTTCAGCCAAAATATTTTGCAGATAGAATTAGAAAAGCACAAGCATTTCAGTGATACCAAAATCTCAGGTTTGATGCATGGGTAAGTGGTGAGCTCGAGGCTGAGGATCTGGTAGTGCCCCTTTAACTGGTACATGGTACCACTCTTGATACAAATCAGAATAGCAATGCTCAATTGTGAATTTTAGGACCAGCACAAATTATACAATTGGAAGTGCCCTACACCATTACTGAATTTGATCTAATAACTAAAACAAGAAAGCCATTTAAAGACACTATCAGCAATTCCTCCAAAAGAGTCAAAATATTTGAAGTTTGCTGGAATAGTTTAAAAGTAAAGGATAAGTCTGTAGAATTCTCACAAGTTACTTTTTTCCAACTGCAGAATTGACAGAAAAGGAAGAAAACAGCAGTGTTCAAAGATATGAATCTCCTCCATTCAATTACATGTTGTATCCATATGGAGAGTAATGACTAACATATCTGATTTTGTCCGTATTAGGTTGCTTTCAGTCTTCTCATTTGCAGGGTATGTCAGGATACCTGAACATGTTACAAACATGCAAAAATCTGATTTTTGATGATTTCCTGATATAGCAAATCGCTGATAGTGCCTTTAATATCAACTCTAACCATTGGCTTTAATGCACAACAGGAGAGAGAATGGCGTGAATGGTCTTCAGCAGCCGATAGACGCCGCTCAATTTCAACAACTCAACTCAACTCACATTGACCTGAAAATGTGTTTTTGTCACATACACCCATCAATTGTGAAAGTATTTAATGTCAACTGCCTATTGGTTTTAATGCACAACATTGTATGCTTAGATGGTTGCTACTGTTAAAATAGTTAATATGACCTTGCTAACCATACCAATGGTTTTTTTTTGTAATTTTAAATCAAAGGCAGTTAATACAAAAAATTGAATGATCACCACTGCTACTGCTAAATTGACCTGAAAATGTGTTTTTCTCACAACACCTATTGGTTAAATTTGTTAAATATAAAACAGTTCACTCACGTCGACAAGGATTCCATTCTAATTTTCAATGTATTTGTGAATGCCCTTATTTAACTTACAAATGTTTCTTCTCTGAGTCAGATATTTTGACTTGAATGCCTGTTTATTAGTGTTAGGTAATCATCAACTACAACCTTATTGATATTGGTGTCATCTTCATAAAGTGAAGCTTCACTCACCTTGATATTAAGTAGGGCTATCGTCAGAATAGGGGCAGTGCCCGGGCACGTGCCAGGGTATTTGATGGGGGGGGGGGGGGGTAGGGCAGGCATTGCACTTGCCCAAAGGAATGTCTTAAGGGTACTTTTTTGGAAGATGCAATGCAAATGGCATGATTTGCTGTGCAAACTTTTTTGGTTAATTTTTTCTTCTCCCATTCTCCTCCTCTTCCTCCTCTTACTACTTTCCTTCCTTCTTTTACCATTTGTGTCGCAATGATAATGGGTTGTCACTGCAACTGCTTGGAATCAAAATAGGCTTCAGAAGATAAGTTCCACATCACAGACTTATGAATAGGGAGACAGAAATAAAAATGCTCATTTTCATTACCAACTTATGAAAGTGACACAATATTTATTACTATTTTGGAAATATCTCAGTAGAATAAAGTAGGTAATAACCGTTGTGATATCTGATGGTATTAATAGTCATTTTAAATGTCCAATAGAGTGGTGCTATCTTCAGTAGCTAACAACATATTGATGGGCAAGAGTTTTCCATGTTATCCAAAAAATGTGTGCCAAACCATTGGTAACTTATGTAGTGGGTTTGATTGTGCTATATTCATTATTTAGTGTCAAACCAAATGGTAAGATATTACATTTATCTCAGTATATTACTCCACTGATTTAGAACAGCAATTTAGTGTGACCACTCTTGGTGGCCAGATGGTTATTGAAGTTTTTTTTTTTTTTCCAATACAATTATCAAAGGTACTTTTTCTATGGGCAGAATTAGGCACATCTGAATCTAAAATGAGAAATGGCCAAAGTGTAAGTTCAATATACATACCACAAACACTCACAGATAAGTCTCCAATATTTCAGATCTGGATTAGAAAAAAAATCAAACCTCACAAGAAGAAGCATTTTAGTCAACTGCTGCTGGCACGAAAGTTTCATTTTATCCCAAAGCGGTCTTGTAGTTTTATATTTTTCTTTTTCTCCAAAATATTTTTTAATGTTTTTATTTCATCCTGCAAAGGAAGGATATGGTGGCAAGCTTAAAGAGAACCTGAACTACGATAACTTATACATATACGCTATAAAAATAATTATTGAACACATACCGAGTAGTTTCATGGATAAATGGGAATTATGCTAACCATCAAAGGAATTAAAAAATTTTGGTCTGACCCATGCTCTATTTTGAAATTCATGCTTGTGTATATGGGAATATGTATACCGTGTTATGCGATACGGACGGGCAAACAGTAGCGTCATACCTTTCACTGTGACGCTTCATATGTGTATTTCCTATGGCGTGATGATGCAACGTGCCGGTCGTCTCGCTACACGTTCTACTTATAACACGTATCTGTGGTGTTTTTTTTTAAATAGCACATGTTCAGACTAGATGGGTTTTAATTCATTGTTATGGTTAAAGTCCTGTTTTTCATGAAATCACTCGATAGGTGTTCAATAATATTTTTAATATTGATTAATATTGTTTATTTTTTTGTTCTATGGGGTCTTTCTCCTTAAGTTGAAAGTTTATACTATTGCCCTCAAGTCAGTAATGGAGGCTATCTTTTGTAGAGCTCTCCAAACATCTTTTTTATTACCATCTTGGTTTCTCAAGCATTTTTCTTCATGTATGAGCTATCTTCAGTATACAGAAATATATCCACCTTTATATAATAAACCAACTTTAATAAAATAAGCAATATTAATGACGCCCCCTTCCTAGTCTACATGAGCATATATCCTGGTATAATTGGGTGGGATTATCTTCAGCAGACAGTACCCAATCAACCTGGTATTTGATGATATTGTGTTATCTTCAGTAGACGGCACCAAATTATTTTGGTATGTGTTGAGAGTGTTATTTCATAAGACCTCACCGAATTATCCTGTTATCTTATGTATGGGGGTCATTAGTAACATACATAACAATCCAAACCCAAAAATTACCCCTGGTATTGCTGGTAATTTGTCATATTCGGGTATACCGCTAAAAGCCCACACCACCTATGTATTTGCATGTATCATCTTCATTAGACACTAAAAAAAATGACCCTGATACCTTATAGTATGGTGCTATCTTCAAAAGATAAAAGCACTAAAAGCATTCTGGTAATGTAATTGTATCAATCTCAGTAGATAGCTCACAATACGCCTGTTACATTTTGCTAGAATGCTATCTTCAGTATATAGAGCGCCAAGCACCAAAAGCAACCTGAAATGTAATGGTATCAGGCACAGAAAAAAACAAGTTTGTCTCAGAGAGTTTTTTTGGTAATAACTGCAGAACAAAATTAAAATCGGGCCGCGATGCGGCAGGAAAAATTGAAAAAAGTGGGCCATAATTCTTAATAAAAAATTAAAAAAAAAAAAAAAAAAAAAATTTTTCTAAAAAAAAAACGCATTCTCGCTGTCGATTTTTTTCACACATTTCTTCTGAGACAAACTTTTTTTTTTCCTCATCTTAGTGGAACAGCATGAGAAATTCATGCATGGCCCCACAACTGATAAATCACATGTTTTTGTTGAATGACAAATGAATCCTAAATAATGTTAATATTCCTAACCTGTCCTTGTTTCATACAACACAATGACCTCATCATGTTCTAGTCATCACCGTATACGTTCATTATTACGATATTTGGTTTATGTCTAGAGTGGATTGCCCTAATTTTTTTCTGTGTAGACCATCCATTCCCGACAGACGGCCTCCTCTGCATGATCACATAGGCACCCAACAACAACATGTTGTTGGGGGTCCAAAATGATCCTGATACTTTATGATATGTGGCTAATCATTCAGATACAGAGTTGCCAAACATCCTGGTATGCAATGGTATGGTTTCATTTTCAGAAGATGCTTTAATATGCTACGGATACGTTATGTATAATGCTAACTTCATTAGATGCTTCGTCTTGTCATGTCAACAAGTCTTATAGGCTATGTGGTGGTGTCGGGATTTTTCCAACTGAGTAAGCTGATTCAGGTCCATGTGTATCCATGCTACGGATGCTCCTAACATGGCCCCGATTCAGTAGATAGAGCACCACAACTATCTGGCAATGCCCAGTACACACTCAGTAGACAGCTTCTAAAATGTTCCT
>JAMKCH010025370.1:0-69816 GCA_023653785.1 Ophioderma brevispina
TGTATTAATTTTACGAGGGCGTTCGGACGAAAATATTTTAATCTAATGATCGACAAAACACGTGTTTTAGAATGAATACTTTTATTTTCATGAATGAAAACTCTTTAATCCTCTTGATAGCTCCTTTACTTTTATAGTTACTAAGCTTCCACTAGCCCAACTGTCACTGAAATAAATATACGATTCACGTAGCGTACTATTTCAATACGAAAAACAGAGGACGAGTTTCATTTGACAAATAGTTCCAATGATGTTTCTAAGTATCGTAAAAACATCGACTTCGGAGTGTGCTATTGGTACATTTGAAATGATTTATACCCGGTATACCGGCGAGCGCAGCGAGCCGATAATTTTTTTTAATTTCCCCTTTTTTAAATGTTTACCTTTTCAACATAAACCTGTACGTGAATCCTCTGCTATATTATGACCGCTTTGAAAACACATTTTTTCATGCAAATTGTTTGATAGAAACAATTGCAAAGTGATAGACCGTCACAATTTGAAACACATACTGTGTGGTGTTTTCACCTACAACCTGCTGTTTACCGCAGGAGCGGTATTAAAAAGAAAAAATATAGCTGATGGGTTGGTTGGTTTTAATAATTACATTAACTGAATTCACTCTTTTGCATTAGAGAGTTGTTCTCATCAAATAAGATTACGCAAATGTACACATTTGTCATATTTTGCGTTTGTTGTTTTCAAAGCCATGCTGTCGTAACACCCGGATACTTTTTTAAAATCAAATAGGCTACAATATTTATCGATTGACATAGAGTTTTTCCTGGTGCACGGCAGCGACTCTGTATTATTGAATATCAGAAATCCTGACGCCGCTCGTATCCGGCATTGAAAACTCCTTGCGCACCCCCATATAATGCTTGAAATGACTCATCATTTTTCGTAATCACTACTTAAGAATTAATATGAAAAAAAGAAAGAAGAGGAAAAAAAAAAAAAAGAAAAAAAAAAAAGAAGAAAAAAAAAAAAAAAAAAAAAAAAAAAAAAAAAAAAAAAAAAAAAAAAAAAAAAAAATTAATGTGGAAGACCGTAATCTACCCACACCTCTGGTAGCACCGCAAGTGTAGCAACAACGCAACGTGTAGCAATGTTGTTACGTTTTGCGTTAACTCCTCAAAAAGGGGCAACTCAACGCAAACGTAACAACTTTTTTCTCTAAGACCAAAAATTAACTATTTTGGTTCCAATTGGTCAAAATAATGATTTTAAAACAAAAGTGGACACTTTGGTTGGTTCCCAGGGGGTTTCCGGATGGTTCCCGGATTCTTGGGCTCCTTCGTGTATAAATGGCTGTTGAGCATTGCCTGGGACCCAAATCGGCTATTTCTGGTCATATTGTCAATATATTGATTTTTAAAGAAAAGTGGCCCTTATATTCCCAGATGGTGTCTGGGTGGTTCCCGTTGTTTTCGGCTCCTTTGTGTATTAAAGGTTGTTGAGCATTTCATGGAACCCAATTCGGACAAATCTTTGTCCAAAATGGTCATTTTTTAAGAAAGAAAGAAAGTGGACACTGATTCAAAGATAGTTTCTGGGTGGTTCTCGGGGTTTTCGACTCCTTTGTGTATGATTGGTTGTTCAGCATTGCCTGGAACCCCAATTAGCCATTTCTGTCCATATTGTCAATATATTGATTTTTAAACAGAAGTGGACATTTTGGAGGGTTCCTGGACGCTTTGTGAATGGTCTTCTGTGTTTTCGGCTCCTTTGTGTTTCAATGGTTGATTAGCATTGCCTGGATCCCGATACAGCTATATACTTTGGCTCAAAATTGTCAAACTAATGCTTTTAAACAAAAGTGGACACTTTGCATGGTTATCGGATGCCTTTTGGATGGTTTACGGTGTTTTCAACCCCTTTGTGCTTCAATGGCTGACGTGCATTGCCTGGATTTAAAATCGTTGATGCAAATTTTAACGATTCTTTACCCAGGGAATCACTAAACAGAAATAAAAATGTAAAATCTTCATAGAAACATGATGCAAACAATTTCAAGTGTTTCTAGAAAGTCTTAATTTTTCAGATTTGTACCTATATACAGGCTCTCTATAATGAAAAATATCTGTAAGTTTTCGTCAAAAACATGGTGCAAATTATCATGGAAGCCTCCTCAATCAATTTCTAGTGTTTCTAGAAAAAAGTTTTTTGCTTAGGCTGCATACAGAGGGTGTTTTGAGTCAATCCCACAATGCACCAGTTTTGGGAAATTTCACCTCAATAGGGTCATGTGATCACATAAAAATCCTATTCTTAACACATAAAAACCCTGACTTTAATGCTCATTTTAGCCCACAAAGCATAAGTACTTAGGGAATTTTTAGCATGATCATGAAATGTCTTGTGGTTCTTGAACTTTTGTAACACTTTTTATCCCTAAGTACTGACATGTGTTTAGTACAGTACGGTATAGGCACATTGCTATGCATCATGGGATTGATTCAAAACACCCTCTGGGCTGCATATGGATTGTTACGTTTTGCGTTATGAGTAATCGCTAAAGAGAAATAAATATATAAAATTATAATAGACACGTGGTACAAACTATCATGGCTGCCTGCTCTAACCATATCAAGCGTTCCTAAAAAGTTTTGTTTTTCAGATTTTCGCCTATATAAACGCTGTATATGGATTGTTACGTTTTGCGTTGAGTTGCCCCTTTTTCCACATCTCAACGCAAAACGTAGCAAAGTTGCTACGTTTTGCGGTGATGCAAATTTTATCGATTTTTTTTCGATGCAGGCTATCTAAATTGAAAAATACCTATAAATTTTCGTCATAAACATGGTGCAAATTATCATGCAACCCTCCCCTATCAATTTCAAGTGTTTCTAGAAAGGTCGAATTTTCTAGGTTTTTACCTATGTTGCATATGGATTGCTACGTTTGCCGTTAAGCAAATCTAAACCGACTTAATAGTATCACTAAACAGAAGAGTATAATCAAATTTTAATAGAAACCGTGGTATCACACATATCATGGCTGCCACTCAACCATTCCAAGCGTTTTAGAAAGTGTAATTTTTCAGATATTCGCCTATATAAACGCTTTTATGGATTGTTACGTTTTGCGTTATTTCCCCTTTTGTTTTCCACATCTCACGCAAAACCTAGCA
This sequence comes from Ophioderma brevispina, assembly GCA_023653785.1. Classification (NCBI taxonomy): domain Eukaryota; kingdom Metazoa; phylum Echinodermata; class Ophiuroidea; order Amphilepidida; family Ophiodermatidae; genus Ophioderma; species Ophioderma brevispina. The sequence goes on from JAMKCH010025370.1 coordinate 3,134, forward strand.
AAGTTGCTACTTGTTGCGTGATGCAAATTTTTATCATGTAAGGCTATCTAAATGAAAAATTACCTATAAATTTTCGTCATAAACATGCTGCAAATTATCATCAAACCTCCCCTATCATTTCTAGTGTGTCTAGAAAAGTCGATTTTCTATTTTTCTTTACCTATTTTTGAATATGGATTGCTACGTTTTGCGTTAATGGAAATTTTGATCGAATTTTTTCGAGGCAGGCTCTCTAAGATGAAAAATACCTATAAAATGTTCGTCAAAAACATGGTGCAATTATCATGCACACTCCCTTATCAATTTTCAAGTGTGTTCTGAAAGTCGAAATTTTCAAGGTTTTTTACGCTATGTTGCAATATGGATTGCTACGTTTTGCGTTAGTGCAAATTTTTGATCGAATTTTTCGTGGGAGGGCTAGTCAAAATGAAACAAACCTTAAATTTTTCGTCAAAAACATGGTGCAAAAGTATGCAATGCACACCTCCCGTATCATTTCACGTTGTTTTCTAGAAAATCGAATTTTTCAAGGTTTTTTACACTATGTTGCAATATGGATTGCGACTTTTGCGTTAGTGCAAATTTGAATCGAATTTTTCGATTAGGCTGTCTAAAATTAAAAATACCTATAAATTTTGTCGAACAACTGGTGCAAATTATCATGCAAACATCCCTAGTCAATTTCGAGTGTTTCGAGACTAGTCTAATTTTCTAGGTTTTTACCAATGTTTGCATATGGATTGCTACGTTTTGCGTTAATGCAAATTTTGATTGAATTTCTTCGATGCATGTATCTAATTGAACAACTATAATTTTCTCAACAACATGGTGCAAATTATCATGCAAACATCCCCTATCATTTCTAGTGTTTCTTGAAAGTCGAAATTTCTAGGTTTTTTAACCTAATGTTGCATATGATTGCTAAATTTTTTGCGTTAATGCAAATCTTAAGATTTTTTAATGGAGTTAATCACTAAACTAAATAATATCAAATTTAATAGAACGTGGTATAAACTATCATGGCTGCCTGCTCTAACCATTCAAAACGTTTAATAGAAATTTCAATTTTCCGATGTTTTGCCGATTATAATCGCTTTATTGGATTGTTACGTTTTGCGTTGAGTGCCCCCTTTTTTTTCCACTCTCAACGCAAAACGTACAAAGTTTGTTACGTTTTGCGTGATGCAAATTTTAAATCGATTTTTTTCGATGCAGGCTAGCTAAAATGAAAAATACCTATAAAGTTTCGTCAAAAAACTGGTGCAAATTATCATGCCAACCTCCCTACAATTTCAATTGTTTCTAGAAAAGTCGAATTTTCTAGGTTGTTTACCTATGGTTGCAATATGGGATTGCTACTTTTTGCGTTTATGCGAATTTGATCGAATTTTTTCGAGTAGGCTATCAAAATGAAAAATACCTATCAAATTTTCGCGAAAACATGGGCAAAGATCAGGGCAAACATCCCTCTCAATTTCTAGTGTTCTAGCAAGCGAAGTTTCTAGGTTTTTTACCTAGTTGCATATGAGATTGCTACTTTTTGCGTTAATGCAAATCTTAGCGATTTTTAATGAGTAATACAAAACAAGAAATAAATTTTCAAATTTTAATAGAACACGTGGTACAAAACTATCATGGCTGCCTGCTATAACCATTCACAATAGTTCTAAAAGTTTTATTTTCAGATTTTTGATTATATCAAAGCGGTTATATGGATTTACGTTTGTGTTGATTTGCCCCTTTTTTCCAGATCTCCAACGCAAAACGTAGCAAGTTGTTACGTTTTGCGAAGATGCAAATCTTCTCGAAGTTTTTCGATGCAAGCTATCTAAAATGAAAAATACCTATAAATTTTCGTCAAAAACATGGTGCAAAGTATCAATGCACACCTCCCCTTTCAATTTCAAGTGTTTCTAGAAACGTCGAATTTTCTAGGTTTTACCTTATGTTGCATATAGACGTACGGTTGCGTTATGACAAATCTTACGATTAATGAGGAATCACTAAACAGAAATAATATTTCAACTTTAATAGAAACAGTAGTACAAACTATCATGGCTGCCTGCTCTATCCATTCCAAGCGTTGCTCGAAAAGTTAATTTTTCGATTGTTGCCTATATAAACGCTGTATATGGATTGAATTACGTATGGGCGGTGAGTTGCCCCCTTTTTCCACATCTCAAGCAAAATAGTAGCAAAGTTGTTAAGTTTGCGGGGATGCAATTTTATCAATTTGTTTCGATGCAGGCATCTAAATGAAAAAGACCTATAAATTATCGTCAAACACATGGTGCAAATTATATGCACACCTCCCCTATCAATTTCAAGTGTCTAGAAAAGTCGAATTTTTTTTTTCTAGGTTTTTTACCTTGAGCAATATGGGTTGCTACGTTTTGCGTTAATGCAAATTTGATCGAATTTTTTTCGATGCAGGCGATCTAAAATGAAAAATACCTCTAAATGTTCGTCAAACATGGTGCAATATCATGCAAACATCCCCTTCAATTTCTTTCTAGTGTTTTTCTCGGAAAATTCGAATTTTCTAGTTTTTTACCTATGTTGCACAAGGATTGCTACGTTTTGCGTTCATGCAATCTTAACGATTTTTTTAATGAGTAATCACTAACAGAAATAATATTTCAAATTTTAATAGAAACCACCGTGGTAGCAAACTATCATGGCTCCTTGCTCTAACCATTCCAAGCGTTTCTAGAAAGTTTTATTTCTCAGATTTTCGTCTATATAAACGCTGTATATGGAGTGTTACGTTTTTGCGTTGAGTTGCCCCTTTTTTCCCATCTCAACGCAAAAGTAGCAAAGTGTTTACGTTTGCCGGTAATAGCAAATGTATCGATTTTTTTCGATGCAGGCTAGCTAAATGAAAAATACCTATAAATTTCCCCCAAAAACATGGTGTCACATTATCATGCACACCTCCCCTCTCAACTTTCAAGTGTTTCTAGAAAAGTCGAATTTTCTAGTTTTTTAACCTATGTTGCATATGGATTGCTACGTTTTGCGTCAATGCAAATCTTAAAACGATTTTTTATGATAATCACTAAACAGAAATAAATATTTCAAATTTTAATAGAAAACGTGGTACAAACTATCATGGGCACCTGCTTAACCATTCAAGCGGTTTCTAGAAAAGGTTTTATTTCTAAGATTTTGCGCGTTATAAACGAGTGTATCGGGATTGTTACGTTTTTGCGTTGAAAAAAAAAGGGTTGCCCCTTTTTCACATTCTCAACGCAAAAACGTAGCAAAGTTGTACCGTTTGCGGTGTGATGCACCAAATTGTATCGATTTTTTTCGATGCAGGATAGCTAAAATGAAAATCCTATAAATTTCCGTCATCAAAAACATGGTGGCAAATTATCCTTGCACACACCTACCCTATCAATTTCAAGTGGTTCTAGCAAAAGTCGAAGTTTCTAGGTTTTTTTACCTGATGTTTCATATGGATTGCTACGTTTGCGTTAATGCAAAGCTTAACGATTTTTAATGAGTAAGATCACTAAACAACAATAAATATTTCAAATTTAATAAACGGTGGTGGTACAAAAACTCACTATCATGGCTTGCCTGCTCTAAACCATTCAAACCGTTTCTAGAAAAGTTTCCCATTTTCAGATTTTGGCCTATTATAATCGCTGGTAGATGGATTGTTACGTTATGCGTTGAGTTGCCCCTTTTTTCCACATCTCAACGCAAAAACGTACCAAAGTTGTTACGTTTGGCGGTGATGCAAATTTATCGATTTTTTTCGATGCAGGCTAGTAAAATGAAAATAACCGATAAATTTTCGTCCAAAAAAATGGTTGCAAATTTCAGGCAACACCTCCCCTATCAATTTCAATGTTTCTAGAAAAGTCGATTTTCTCGGTTTTTACCTAGTGAGCAATATGGATTGCTACGTTTTGGCGGTTATGAAATTTGATCGAATTTTTTCGGGACCGCAGGCATCTAAAATGAAAAATACCTAATAAATGGTTCGTCAAAAAAACATGGTTGCACATTATCATGCAAACATCCCCTTCAATTTCAAGTGTTTCGAGAAAAGTCGAATTTTCTAAGTTACCTATGTTGCATATAGACTGTTACGTTTTGCGTTATGCAAATCCTTAAAGAGTTTTTATTAGTAATCACTAAACAGAAAAGAAATATTTAAAATTTTAATAGAAAATCGTAGTACAACTATCATGGCGCCTGCTCTATCCATGCAAGCGTGTCTAGAAAAGGTTAATTTAGATTTTGCCTATGTATTAATCGCTTGTATAGGATCTGTACGTTTTGCGGTGAGTTGCCCCTTTTTTCCGATGTCTCAACGCAAAACGTAGCAAAGTTGTTACGTTTTGCGGGGGGTGATGCAAATTTTATCGATTTTTTTCGATGCAGGCTATCTAAAATGAAACAAATACCTAAAAATGTTCGTCAAAACCATGGTCCAAAAATATCATGAACACATCCGATCAATTTCAAGTGTTCTAGAAAGTCTCGAATTTTCTAGGTTTTTTACCTAGTTTGCAATTGGATTGCTTACGTTTGCGTTAATTAATGCAAATTTGATCGAATTTTTTCGATGTAGGCTATCTAAAATGAAAAAATACTATAAATTTTCGTCGAAAACATGGTGCAAATTATCATGCAAAACAGCCCCTATCAATTCTAGTGTTTCTAGAAACGTCTGAATTTATAGTTGTTTTTTACCTATGTTGCATTATGGATTGCTCCGTTTTGCGTTAATGCAAATCTAGCGATGTTTTTTTTTATGAGTAATCACTAACGAAATAAATATTTTCAAATTTTAATAGAAACGTGTTACAAACTATAATGGCTGCCTGCTCTAATCATTTCAAGCGTTTCTAGAAAGTTTTATTTTTCAGATTTTTGACTATATAAACGTGGATATGGATTGTTACGTTTTTGCGTTGAGTGCCCGTTTTCCAGAGGTCTCAACGCAAAACGTAGCAAAGGTGTACGTTTTGCGGTGATGCAAATTTATCGATTTTTTCGATGTTGCAGCTATCTGAAATGAAAAATACTTATAATGTTCGTCAAAAAACATGGTGCAAATTATCATGTACACCGCCCCTTTCAATTTCAAGTGTTTCTAGAAAAAAGTCGAATTTTCTAGGTGTACCTAGTTGCAATCGGACTGTGACGTTTTGCGTTAATGCAAATCTTGACGATTTTTAATGAGTAATCAATAAACAGAAACAAAAATTTTAAATGTTACTAGAAAAGTAGGTACAAACTATCATGGCTGCCTGCTCTATCCATTCAAAGCGTTTCTAGAAAAGTTTAATTTTCCGGATTTTTGCCTATATAAAAGCTTATATGGTTGGTACCGTTTTGCGTTGAGTTGCCCCCTTTTCCCAATCTCAGCAAACGTTGTTACGTTTTGCGGTGATCGGTGATGCAAATGATCAATTTTTTCGAGGCAGGCTATCTAAAATGAAAAATACCAAAATGTTCGTACAAAAAAACATGGTGAAAAATTATCATGCACACCTCCCACTATCAATTTCAAGTGTGTCTAGAAAAGTCGAATTTCTAGATTTTTGACATACTTAGGTTGCATTGTGGATTGCTACGTTTTGCGTTGGTGTGAAAATGTAAAGATTTTTTAATGAGTAATCGCTAAACAGATATAATATATAAAATGTTAAATAAAACGTTGTGGTACAAACTATCGTGGCTACATGCTCTAACAATTTCAATCGATTTTAGAGAAGTTTAATTTTTGCCTATATTAAACTACTGTTATAATTTCATGGAATTGTTACGTTTGCGTTAAGTTGCACCCGGTTAACGTCTCATACAAAACGTAACAAAAAGGTGTGTTACGTGTTGTGGTGTGCACACATTTATTCGAATTTTCCTTGCAGGCTCTCTAAACATGAAAAATATCTTTAAAATTCCAGTCAAAATAGGTATCGCTAAAACAGTATAAATATATAAAATGTTAATAGAACGTGGTACAAAAAACGATCATGGCTACCTGCTCTAAGAATTTCAAGCGGATGCAGAAAAGTTTAATTTTCGGATTTTCGCCTAGATAAATGCGTATGTGGATTGTTACGTTTTTGCGTTGGGGTTTGCCCCTTTTTTCCCCGTCTAAATGCAAAACGTAGGAAAGTTGTTACATTGCAAATTTTAAACAAATTTTATGATAATCTTTACAACGGAATATAAAATTTTACTAGACATGTGGTTTCAACCATCATGGCTCCCACTCTAAAAATTCCAAGTGTTTCTAAAACGTGGTATTGTTCAGATGTTGCCTATATAAAGGATAATTATATGAGATTTATGAAAATGATGGTGTGGTTGAAATATGGGTGGCAGGGATGATTTATAGGCCGAAAGATACATTTTGGATGTAAATTTAAAGCGAAATTATTTGTTTATATTTTGTTTAAAGTAAAAAAATATGACAATCTTAATTTATGGTATCCTTCTTGGTTTATTGATATCGGTTTATATTGACATGGATAAGGTTCAGGCAATACTCGTTTGTGGTGGACATGTGATGAAGAAATGAGTTTTTAAGGAGAAACGTAGATGTTGGGGCTAAAAATTCTAGACCCGTTATTAGTGTATAAAACAGAAATCTAAATATAAATGTCAGAGATTGATAGTGTTGCATCAAGATTGAAATTTGTTTTGCTACGAAATTAATAAATCTTGATTTTCTTTCGTGATTTTTAACCCAAAAAAACACTCCGGCCACCATAGTTTTTGACCACAACCATCATTTTTAAAATTATTTATTACTATCTTTCGAATAGAAACTATCGTGGCTACCTAAATTTTTTTTCAAAAGTCTATTCAGATTTCTGTCTATAGGCTGCATATGAATTTCCCATTTTTCACAATTTTTTTTATCGAGATTTTTCTTTTCGATGCAGGCTTTCTAAAAGGAAAAATATTTTCGGCCAAAACATGGTCCAAATTAACATAAAAACCTATCGATTTCAAATGTTTCTACCAAAGTCTTTTTTTTTTCATGCGGAATTTTAAATTCTTAAGAGAAATTATTATATACAATTTTAATAGAAACGGGATGCAAACCATGATAGCTATCTACCTTCCCAAATGCAAGTGTTTTTATAAAAATCGATTTAGAGTTTTTACCTATATACCGCCCATATACGGGTTGCTACGTTTTACGTTGATTTCCCCCACACCCTTTTGTGTCTACTGCAAGCAGAAAAACAATATAAAAATGTAAGATCGCACATGGCATCTCTATTTTTCTTAATTATTAATTACCTTCAATTGAAAAAGTGGATTTAAGTCCTTTGGCAAAATAAACTATTTGACCCCATTTCTAAAAACCACCTTTGTGATTAAATTTGATTCAATCCCTTGTTACTACATTTTGCACCTTCTACGTATTTTGGGTCTATATGAGCAACTGTTGCCGTCGACATTGTAGTGCGAATCGGTGAATTGCATACGGTATATTTTATCAACACTAGTAAGAATCCATCCGTTTCTTGATGGTTACAGAAAATCAAGCTTTTGTGTGGCCTCAATACAACGCGATCTCACAGTTACGTAGGTGCCGCACTACTTATCATGTTTATGGTAAACTTTGGTTAAAAAACATCTGATTTGATTCCAAGTAGGAAAGCTTGAAGTGGTATAACCCATCCACACTTACCATAGGGGAGGAGTTGGTTTTACACATTTATGCGTCGAACTTTAGTCTCGGTGTGTGCTAATAATGCCATAAGCTTTCGTCGTAACAGCGTTGAAAAGGCCTCCAGCTAATCAGCTTTCTCTCCTTTGTGGATTTTAGCGAAAAATATGAAAACTCTGTTATGTCAATTGCCATCATGTAGAGCTGACTTCATGACATCAGGTGTGACGACCATATTAGGATGCTGGTTACGTTTATTTTGGTTGTTATAAATGGAAATTGTATTGCGGATCGTTAGCGATCTATTGGTATCAAAATCTAACCAGAAAAAAAACTCGGTTAGAAGAGGGTTAAAGGGTCTTGTTAGCGGACCGTCAGACATCTGATTGCCAAAGAGAAATGAACCAATTTACTTGTGCTTAACAAAGGAAATTATATAGCTTTATGACGCAAAAGGATGTGTTCCATATGAATTAACCATGCAGTTATTTTCCTTTGTGTTGGGCTTTGCCCATATTAGTATATAAACTCTCCGTCAATTCCTTTGTACAACTTTACACATGCAATGATACCAAGTTGAAATGCTTTTGTGAAGTATTTATTGTAAACGAACACTTGATTTTTTTTGTACAAAGAATACGTACAATAAGTATTTTACAGGCACTGTAAAACGTTACTTATATGTTATTAAGGGATTTCATAGAAAACCTTGACCCTTTTGCGTATTTTCAAATGTGATCTTGATATAACTTAGCAATGCCAACTTAATGTGTACTAACATGAGTATTGATGAGATGTTTCATCACTTCAAAACTCATGTACAAATGTTCTTAACACCCTTGTACCTCCAACTACTAGAGTGGTGTTGTGAGGTATAGGCCTCCATTGTACAGTGATAAGATCAGGGCGAGAGGAACGTGCTACGTTACTGACTGAAAGGAAGGGAGGAAAGGAAAAGTGGTTCTCAAGTAGACATAAAATGCCACACCAGAAACAAAAGCATCTATAATCAACTGTTGGAGGTCTCGCAAAGAAAAACGTTAATACCATGGGTACATGAAGCTGGGACGAATAGTATACTTTTCGTACCATAATGAATTTTAAGACCAAAAGAAACAGATTCTTCTTACTTGTATACCCCTGATGTACTGTGTAATAACTTGGGCCAATATTCATTGAAAAAACGTTAGCCAAAATAAGAGCCGTATTACTTGTAATAAGGGTGAATTTGATATGAATAATAGTTTCTGTCTGATAAAACATCATACAGTAAGACTACCGGTTGTAAATGATCTGGTTAATTTCAAACAAGTAGATCAAGATGAAGTTTGTCATATCATGGATTCTAAAGCAATGACCTGTAGTCTTGATAGCTTACCAACCTTGGTTACTAAAAGAAAACATTGATTATCGGTCCTGCCATTTATTACTGTCATGGTAAATACTCTTATAAGTGGTTGTTTTACGCTAATGATCGTAAACAGGTATTGTGGACACACATGATCTAAAGAAGAGAAACATTGATTGGGATGACTTAAAAAACTATACAGGCCTGTTTGTCCTAAATATTGGTTTTGTTTGGTAAAATAATTGAGAAAGCAGCTTTATCCAGGTTAATGAGCACATGCGGTCTAACGATCTTGGATGGAATTATTTCAGTATGCTTACAAAAATAAGCATAGTACTGAAACTAATTGCGCAACTTAAAGAATGATATCACCCAAGCCCTGGACGATAAGAAAGTGTTTTCTTAATATGCTTGATCTCTTGCTGCCTTTGATTCCATGCCAGACATCGCTACCTACTCAACCGTCTGGAGCACGGCTTTTGGTATCAAGGCCACAGCCCCCTTTTTTAAATGGTTTTCATTCTTTACAGAACTGCCGTTATTTTAGAAGTTCTGTAGGGGTTTCTTAATGTTAAAAAATATTGCTAGATTGTGGTGTGCCCACAGGGTTCGATTCATTGGACCCAGAGCATTTACCAAATATTCTAACATATTTCCCATAAATTCGTTATCAGGGGCTAAGTTATCACATGTATGCAGACGTGTTCGATTTATTTGTCTTTTAACCCCACTGTCCCAGGTAAAGTAGCTGCAGGTGCCATCTTTAAACTGGCCATTATGGTGTGGAGGAGCTCTCGTGTTTGGGCTATGAACAACACATGCTCAAACCCAATGGCTCTAAGACTGAGTTCTTTATTGACAGCTTCTCCATACAATATGACCAGGGAACTCTCTGACATCAAGATTAAGATTGGTCGCTTGAAAATAATACCATCTACTACAATAAAAAATTGGCATTTACCTTGCCGGCTATGACATGGCAGCTTTCAGGTACATCTCTGTGCAAATCTGTTAACTTTTCTTCTGTGGAATTGGCTAGACTTCGCCGTTTCTAGTAATAAGATGCAAAGTTCTAATGATTGCGGAGCATCTTGTGTTATCAAGTTAGACTATGGTAACTAACTTCTTTCTGGTTGAGAAAGAAAAAAAGATTGTTGCTCGTATACAGCGACGACAAAAACCGGGCGGCCCGCTAGTTTACCAAGTTTCAACGCTCCATTCAACTCATGTCCCTTTTGTTAGACCCTTTACATGGTTACCCATTGACGAACGTATTCAATTCAAAGTTCTTGTCTACATATACCAGGCACTGAATGGTCTGTCACTTGTCTATCTTAAAGATTGTAATCACCATTTATATTCCATCAAGGAGAAAGGCCTTTTGAGCTCAAGTATGGACAATTCTCGCCTCGCTACCCCACGTAGTAGAGGAAGGACGGGTGATGGATCTTTCAGTGTGTTTGGCCCAACTCTCTGGAATCAATTACCTCTTACCATAGGTCAGCCCCCACAGCTCAGTCTTTAAAACAAGTTAAAAACCTACCTGTATTAAAATTGTATTTTCTGGTTGTTGTTTTCATGTATCCCTTTGTCATTATATTTATATGTTCTGGTGAAGCGCAATGATCACTTTCTGGAATTGGCGCTAATAAGGCATCTTTATTATTATATTATTAAATACAGAATCCCTTAAACATTACTGTACATGCCCCATTGTTTATCAATGAATTAGATAGAAATGCACCATATAAGAAGTTACATAATTAGCATTAAATTTATATGTCAAGACGGAGGTCTTATATGGGCCATCATGGCAACACCGACGGACCAGCTATAACATGAAGCACCCAAATGGGTTAGTAGTTTAGTATGTATTACTGTAATCTATTTGATTAATTTTGGGTAAGTTGCTATATGGACGAGGCTTTGCCGCAATCGTCGGCAAATAAGAGAAAATAGTAGTGAGCCCTCTGTATTAGTCCCAAAAAGAAACAGGTTGTTTTCAGGAGGCCGCGTGTAAAAGCAAGTTATCACAAATCGTCATTGTTTTGTCTAGTAACTAAGTAATTTACAGTTTTACCGTAAAATACGGTTTGCAAATGTGTGTATTGCGCATGTGCTATGGTTTGAGGTATTTCTGAGGAAAATTCTTTAATCCCTCAGTCTATCCTGAGCCATCATTTTGGTTGATCAAAACTCAGGAAAGGGAGTGGTTTGCCACTCCTGTGATTTTCATTACTGAACATCCTATTACATAACTTTGATACCACAGGCTAGAGTTTCTTCTTTACATTGGTCATCAAAAAAAGTACCAACATCAATTATGACTTCACTAGGCGTGGTCATTAGGAACGTATGAAAATACGGGATATAGGGTGGAAACTTAATATTGCAATGGTACTGACTCAAACACATTATTATTAGCACTAACAACGCTCGGAGATAATCTCTCCCATCAAAATGTCGAGCCCAAAAGGTGTGATGGAAAAACTGCGGGAATTTTCAACGTTTTTTTTGGAGAAAATGAATTTCCCTTACATCTAACGTGTACTAGAGATTGACCAGTTTTGTTTTTTCTTCTGAAAGGAGCGTAAAATGTGCAATTGACAATTCAATTTACTTCCATTGAATAATTTAGCACCAAAATGGGAGTTTTAGCGGGCTAAAAATCCTACACCAGCCACCCCACTACCCCCTTCGGTAGACGAGGGTTAAAGGGAACAGGACACATTGTCAGCAAAATGAAAAATCCTGAAAATAACTGCAATGGATAGATTGGGACTTGGCATTGAGTACTAAACAGTTTTACACCACCGAACAGGGTAATAGTTTCGGAAGGTATCCCCGTAGGTAATCCCTATAGTTTGAAGTTATAGTTAGTCATTTCCATTCTTTTTTTCCCTTATCTCATCAAATGATCTTTGTATTCAGGTGGAAGTTTTGCGCATCACAATCGTAAGGATAAATGGAAACGACTTTTTCTAATCGATTGATTTTAGGACCTAAGCCAATCGTTTTTGGAGGGTGTGCAAAATTTGGTGGTGCAGTGGCATTTTTTTAAAATCCAATATGCTGCTTCCATGTCCAGAATCACTAAAAATCCCTTAAGTATTCTCTATATGGACCAAATATTTGGGGGGGGTGGGCTCTATATCTCTTTACTTCGGTGTTTTTAAGCAGGAGTAAGTGTTAATAAAGTAATTTGATCATTACAATTGCCATAACTCCAAATGCTAGCTCAAAAGTCAAAATGTTCGCTCGGAATCATTAAAATGATTCTGAAGTCCTCCAGTATAAACCTATTCTTAATACAAATACATCCTAATCACCTAAAACATGTTCTGCATGGTGTTCAAAATCTTTACAATTGACACCCCTACAAGTGTTTTATTACCTCTAAAGCGTTTCGAACACATACCCGGACATGTCAAGTTTTCTCCACATTTTGGTCGGTATATATATATGGCATTTCTATTATGTAATCGGCATTTTCCCAAATTCAAGATGCAAGAACAAAATATAGTCGCCCGTTAAAGATATTTAAACGCTATATATGTTCAGTGTATTATATGTAGCTAAATCACTACTAATTATTATTTAAAGGTGTAATTAAGATATGGGATAAGTATTGACCATTTGACCTCCTTAAGCTGCATTTTTGTTTCGTTCACTGCCACATGTTAAATGGCGACCAATATCGCTGTCGTTTTTACCTCTTAAAACCTATAAATCTGTGCTTGTATTTCTTTATAGCCATCCCAAATTATGATTAAAGTTTAGCATTACTCTGTGAGATGTCTGATTCTTTGAACATTACAAACTCGCATCTGGTATCTTTTGTTTTGAACGACATGCTTCAAAGTCAAAAGACGGCCATAGCTTATGAATAGTAGTCAATAATATGTAGGTTTAATATCTTAAAGACAATCATATTGGCTGCCATCTTTAATGGTAAGCATTTTAATCAACTTGAAATGTCAGGATATTATTTGCTACTGGTATATAGCCCAGATTTTGCCTCTATCACAAATATTTGATGTGTTATGGGAAATGAATGCTTTTGGGTCATTTGGGGTATTTAGGGGGGCCATATTGGATGTGAATGGTATATTTAATCAAAAATCACTCAAGAACCGTCTAGTAGACTCTCCCTGCTTTAACCTTTTAATAGAGGGCATAAATTATGGTCATTTGTATGACTTTAAGAGTCGTGGCAGCCATATTGGAGTTCTAGAAAATGCCACGGAACGAAATTTTGCACACCTTCCAGAAATTTTGGGCTAGTCACATAATCTAATATGGATCGATAGAAAAAAGTCTGTACTACTCCATTTTCACCCTGACTCCACAATTCCTCCTGACTATTTTTCAATAGTTAAATTTATATGACACTAATAATTGTGAGAAACGTAATGATACAAAAATAAGGTGCCGTGAACCAATCTGAAGGGTTTTTACACACCGCCGATTGTAGTTTTATGCGTTTTCCGTTGTGCAACCTGGACCATTGAAATAAAACCCTTCTGGAGTGTTTTGGTAATTATTTAATTTACAAACACAGAAACTGTTTTAGGCTATACATCTCAAGTGAGGTTCAACCAAGGGGGTTTGAAACGCATTCACAACCTAGTCGTACCGTTGCTGGGCGCCTGACATTTTTGGGGAATATTGCGCGGAATAATTATCCGTTGGGTGCTTGTATACACACATAAGTCAATTCGATAAAACAATCCGCAAAATATCAGTTGTTGGATGTTGGCTGGTGCTATGGGTGGTTAAATTTTGTCCTACCCTGGTCACACAACGAATGAAATAACCATCAGTCTCTGATTTAAATAAGCCGCCTCTTGATACATCTTTTCACCTAAGCGCGCATTGCATTATGAGAAAAAAGAGTATCTGAGACAGATCCAGAGGTACACTATTATACACCTGGCACCTCTAACACATACATTATTGATCCAATAACGATTCGTGTATATGCAAAGCGGCACCCACAGCATATGGAAGAAGCGGAGGCAGCCTTGCGTCTAGTTGTTGGTACTATAGGTTTTCTTTGTGGTTTGCAAAACATGCGAGACGGGAAATTTCTAAAGATTACGTAACGTTTTGCCTCTCTATCTATATAGAACCTCTTTGGGTTTAACACATGCAAAAGCTATAGAAACATACAAAACCTTATTCTCGACAACTATTGAGGGCGAGGTAGGCAAATGTGCCAGTGTCCCTTAAGACAAATAGTCGTGGGCGCATGATCGTACCAATAGTAATGTGTTAGCTACTCTTTATCAACTATAAGTATTAAGTGTCGAAAAAGATAGCAAACCGGCCAGTTTGGTTTGGTACACTCAAAAAAATGTTGAGTAAAAGGGTCACAGCTCTAATGTTGAGAAAAAAATCTTAGTCAAATTTTAGTAAACATACACAAAAGCCTTGAGTATATGGTACCCAACAATTACTAAGATTTAGTCAACAATGAGTAAGGTTTTACTCAACTTTGCTGAGATTTTTAATCAACATTAAGAGCTGTGTCCTTTTACTCAACATAAGGAAAAAATTTTTACAGTGTTACAGCTCACTGGATTAGGGTAGCTATTCTAGAGTTGAATGTAAGTTGTTCGATTCTTGCTGAAGGCGGTATAATTTCTTAATTATATAGCAAAAATAATCACAAATTTTAAAGTAGAGAGCCACAAATATCAATAAATGTCACGTCATCTATGGGAAATCACAACTTTGTAATAACATTCTGGATCAGGAATTTTAATATAATTGTACAGAGTGTCCTCTGGCATATGCTAATAAAGGTTTACTAGATCAAAACGAAAAATGCAATTCAAATCAAACTTTGGAAGTGAGCAGTTTAGGTGACTCTTTAAGTTAACAACTTTTTTATTATAACAGAAAAATATTACATTTACAAACCTCTGAACTAACAGTGACCTTTGACCCAGAGAAATTGCAAAGGTCTGAATAACATTAAAAAAAACACCTAAGAAACACATCCTAATTTATTTATACAACAAACACTTTTGTAATTCATGGTCAAAAGACCTAAAACAATTATATACACTATGACGACTGATGTGAGCATAGTAGCAACCTTACCCTCACCGACAGATACTCATACCCCATTTTCTCTCCACACCCACATTTGACTATATGTCAAACATTTACCATAACTGATTTGAACAATTGAACCAAAAGAATATTTTTACTTGGGATGTTTTTGACAAAACAGATTTAATCGACACAAAAAGTATACTACAATTCTCTCAGTTCTCAATATAACACAGGAACACGTCACTGATCATTTTGTTTGTCGGTTGCATGCGAATAGGTATACCCTTTGCTTTCTTTCGATCACACTAACTCGATTGTTGGACAGTTTTCAACATAATAATCACTACGTTTGTGGTAATGAAAATTGGAATGCCAAGGGTAACCGTTGGCGGCGCACCGTATTGCGAAATGCGAGAATTGTATTAAGATTAATGTTTTGATCAAGCACCAAAATAGCTCTGACCCACGGTTTTTGATTTACGATGTCTCGGCACTTGATTGCTGGCTGAAAATGCACGACTTGGGTATTTTTTTTTTCCATTTTGGACCAAAGTTTACATTTTTGTAAACATGTTAACACTTAAGTGTATGGCGGTGGGGGGGTCTACGTGGACTCAACATTTTTTAACGGTAAATTTCTTTTGCCCAAAATTTTATATAATTGCCTAAATTTCAGTTGCGCATGTTTTGGTGGGAAAAAATCAAATCGTTATTATGCTAATTAGCATAATTAAACATTTCTTTTGCCCCTTAAATCGTATTGGAGTAACCTTTATAATTTTTTATTTCAGTAATGTAAATGTATTTATGTTCTTCTATTATGAGCCAAATTTTATGGAAAAAGTCCTTCGGGAAAGTGTTTTTTCATTTTTCGGCGGGGGAATTCCAAAAGTCGGTCTTCGGACCGCCATTTTGAATCGGTACAACCGATTTTTATTTTTTCCCTGTTATGTGGTCGTGTTGGTGTATACCCCATCAATACCCAGGGTTACAACGGGAATGCACAAGACCTTATACACTTAAGTGTAATCATTATGTGCATTTGTTACAACTGATTTTGTAGAATTCTCAATTGGACAGTTAACATGACCACGTCAATTTACACCCATTTTCAGTCCAAAGACGGGAAAAATTGACTTAAAATTAGCTATATATTGCCGGCTAGAAAAGTTTAAGGACGGATCTAAATGTGTTTTTGACACCCCCCTCCTCCTCGAACCGGAAGTGGGTAAAATTCGGGTCTTTTTAAGGCATTGTTTTTTTTTGGGGGGGCGGTTGACTCAGAAAGCCCTATTTGGGTTCGGGAGGGTGGAGCCTCTCCCTACTCACTCCCGGACCTCTTTCTTAGTGGTGCTCTGGTTACGTCCTCGGGGAAGGGGGTCAAAGGGTCACTGGGTGCCTGCAACTTGATGTTGAGAGTCTGGGCCCTCACTGCTCCTAACCAGAGGTCCCCGCCTTTCCGAACCCCAAAATGGCCCTGGGCCAACCAAAACCTAGAAAAATGCCAGAAGCCTTAAAAAGTCACGAATTTCACCCACATCCGGTTCGAGGAGGGGGCATAAAACATATTTAGATCCCTCCCGAAACTTTTCTAGCCGATAGGGACTCTCGGTAAAAAAAAATACAAAGTGGCATGGCCCCAGTTTTGGGTGACCCCCACGAAATGATTCAAACTACTCCAAAACCCTTCTACGAGACCCCTAGGCCACCCCACACCCACAGAAAGGACCCAGGGGTGGGGTGGATCCAGGGGGTACAAGGCTAAACACCAATAAAGTCTAAAAACACATATGGCGTCCCATCCCTAATAACAAAAACATGGTATTTAGTCAGAACGGCCTACCATAAAATGCTTAATATATTCGGCGCGAATTCTCACTTTGATCCCACTTTGATCGGTATGTAGTCTATGTCACAGACTGCGGAAGACATCTAAATTGGTGAGAGACTAACGTTATCAGTCCGGGATTTTAAACTTCCGGGGTTAACCTCAAAGTGATATTGGGATTAGGCTATTTGGTATATAATTTTGTATTTTTTACAGAAACCTGAGGGTAGCTGGTTACCCTGCTAGAATGAAAACAAAGATCTACCTACAAGGGCGTCAGCTTTGGAGAGCTAATGGCGGCCATCCAGCACATGCTGCCTTTCATGGTGGGGGTGGTTGCCCAAAGGCTATGCCCACCGCCGAAAACTGTGGATTGGCGTCAGGAAGGGCATCCGGACAATTATCTTTTGCTCCAATAAATCCTCACACAGCAGTATTGCTGAGGGCGAGGTATATCCGGCCACCCTCGTTTACGGGGACAAAACCGGATTTAAAACTTTGGTTTAACTCTAACTAACTGGACAGCATCAGTAAAATACTTAACTTCTATGGTCATCAGCCATTGAAACACAAAGCAAGCCAAAACACCGGGTACCATAAAAAAAACACCTTCCGGGAATGTGCCAAAGTGTCCACTTTGGTTACAAAATCATGATTTTGACCATTTTGGACAGAAATAGCCAATTTGGTTTCCAGGCAATGCTCTTCAACCATTGAAACACAAAGCAGGCCATAAACACCGGGAAACATCCAAAAACCTTATGGGAACCTTCTAAAGTGTCCACTTAATTTAAAAATCATTATTTTGACCAATTTGGACAGAAATGGTAGATTTGTGTTCCAAGCAATGCCCCATAAAAACTTGGTTTGTAGCCGCAACGGCCTACCCTATAATCTTGAGAATCCCGTTTGTATGCCAGCGCCTGTGCCCGCGCCCGCGCCGAATACATTAAACCGGAAAAAGAACCATGTTGCTGAGATTGCTTTCCATCAAAATGGTTTTACCTTTTAAATAAAATGTCACTGTTGCAACATAAGTACATCAAAGAGTCACTTGAGTATTAAGTAAAAAAATATGTTAAACGTTTCTAAACAGTAATTACATTTCTTAAAATTGTCCGTCAACAGAAACGGAAGCAAGGAGTGGATGGCGAGGACGCACTTCCTATTTCTTAGGTATCCAATAAAAGTCTGTAATAATATACCAGTTTCTAGGACCGTCACATATTTTAAGCTGCATCCAGCCATTAATCCACTTCGGGTTTTTCCCGAAAAATGATTTAATGGCCATCATTAAACCACTACCTTTTCCTGTTGCTTTACTTAAACTTCTTACACTGACTTCACGTAGGACACGATGCTCAATCACATGCGGTGCGATATGAACACGGGGGTAATATTTTGAAGTTAATGTTCTAAATAGCCTGTTCACACGATTCAGCAGGCCTATGTACGCGAAATCATTCCTAATAGTTAGCCTAACAATTCTCTCCAGAATTTCTACTGGAATACCATGGTAGGGTCGGTCGTGGGTTTGCATCAGATTGAACAGGTCCCGAATTTTGCATTTCATCTGATTGGGCGGGATCTGAGTTGTGCACTGGATCTGACTGAGCAAGATCTGAGTTTTGCACTGCATCTGGTCGGGCGAGATCTGGGTTTGGCATTGCATCTGATTGAGCGGGATCGGAGACATGCATTGTATCTAATCGAGCGGGATCTGAGTTATGCATTGCATCCAATTGGGCGGGATAATAATCTTGCATTGCATGTGATCGGACGGGATCTGAGTCTTGCATTGTACCTGATTGGGTGCGATCTGGCGTTTTCATTGTACCTAATTGGTCGGGATCGGATTGTGGAATTACATCAGATTGACCTTGATCTGAGTTTTGAGTAGAAATGTGTGCAGTTGGACGTGAATGTTGTGTATCGGATGCAGATTGGTCACTCGAATAAAATCCAAAATCGTCATTAGCAGACAGCAAAGGAGATCTTTCATCTGAGGAAAGCTTCAGTTGTTCCACACATTGCAGACTTAAAAGGGGCAGATTGTTGGGTTTTCTTAACACAGGCAAATTAGAGGATTCTGAACTATACTCAAAACCCTCGCTCAATAAACTTTCGTTTTCTTCTTCATCCACCAACTGAAACTGTGTCAATCTAGGAAGGTCAGGACTCAGCGAGGCATCCACACACACTAAGTGCAACCCGTCGTTTTCGGCGAAGTGACCAAGCTGGACAGTCGCAAATGGCACTGTATTCTCAGGAACAATAGCCCTGTTATAAATTTGATCCAAGCGAGGAAAATACGAGAATACGCAGATTGAACATATGAGCCATTGCTGCGAGTTCAATGTGATCTGCATATGTTGTGCGCACAGCCATGTTTTGTAAATAATTTTCCCGAAATTGCTCTGGGACAAATTCCAGAAAGTGAACACCCATAAAGTATTGATTTTCCCCAATATACTGCACGACTTCTTGTCGAAGGTTGTCCGCTGATCTGTGAATGCCGTATTTCTGGAGATGGTGAGCCATGGCACCAAACATGCAAGACCCATCTCCCGCCGGATCGAAGGTCACTTGAATATTTCTATCCGTGAATGATCTGTCGACTTGAAAGATGCTTTTAGTCCATTTGACCTGTTGACGTGCCCTCCTTGAAAAGGATTTTGCTGGAAGCTTATGTTGGGATTTACCCTGAGGTTTTAAAAACTGAGACAGAGAACTAATGCAAACCCACTTGTCTTCCTTTTCTTTGGTTGACGGGTTCCTATAACGTATCTTGTACGTTGACCTATCCTGATCTCTCTTTATGACTTTAGCTTTTAACACACTATGTGATATTGGAACTCGGCAACGAAGATTTGCATATCTGTATAGCACGGTATCCCCAATATCAAAGACTTGAATTTTCCTATTTTTCATTTGCTTTTTAATATACTTCGTATTGAATGATCTGGTACGTTTCTGCACGGTAGTATGAATTGTTTTAACACCTAATAAGACCTTCTTCGGGGTTGGTTGCTTACGAGATCCCCACTCCCTACCATAGTAAATATTATAGGGGGAATACCAACCCAGAACTTTCTTAGGCCTTGTATTAAGAATTCTTGCATATCGTGGCAGTTGTTTGACCCAATTTGTGTGTTTCCCTCTTCTTGTAAGTAAATCGTACTTATACAGGTTCTTCAAGCTTCTATGTGTGCGTTCTAATTTCCCTTGTGGACAAGGGTTGTACGGTCTAGACCTAATTCTCTTTATTCCCTTCCGTTTACAAAACCTATTTAAATGCCCTCGAAATTCCCCGCCGTTATCAGACTGTAGGATGATTGGAAATCCCTGTTCTTCGTAAAGAACCGATAGTTTTTCCGTTACAAGCTTGCGGGCTTTTTGTTTTCCAAAGGCCAAAACCACAGCGTATCTAGAAAAGACATCCCTCAATGACCGGATATATCTATAGTAGTCCCTCTGTTAATGAACTCATATACTTGTTACAATCTCGATTCGACCTGCATGTCTACCGTGAATGTGAGAAGAACTAATTGGTCTATGTATGGGTTTATTTGTGAATTTGCATGAAGTCACTTGGGCAGTTTTGTGAGTATTTAGGACTTTGTGAATCTGTTTTTCACTGACCCCAACCATCATTCTTCCTAATCTTCATATGCAAGACACTAGCACCACCTCCTTTTTGTATCATTTAATTCCTTCTCAACGTTCTTTATCTCCGACTCTTTAACGACCTTTTTACTTTCAAAGTAATAGTCCCTCCTGCTACATTATACTTTCCCCTTGCCCGATATATTCTTTGTTTGGCACTTTTATATTCTTTACTTCTCTCCTTTACTTAACATGCACTCCGGTACAGACTCTTCACAGCTGTTATACATTTCATCTGAAATATCCTAGGCACCTAATTTTGTTGGATGTTTCTGGAAAACTTTCATCATCGGATGCATCGTCAGTCGATGCACTGAAATAAATTTAGAAATGCTTATTATTACCACTTTTCCCCTCGTCTATCGGGGGTGTTGTAATCACTGGACGGTACACCAATGCTAAAATTTGCCATCAAGATATAAATGGAATAGAGCAGGACTGGAGGAATGAGGGAATTAAGAAATAAAGGGCTTGCATTAAACCAATACGGTTTCTCTGTAGTTGGTCTACAACCGATCCAGTACATTGAGAGAAATTCATAGCCTAAAAAGATCTCCTCCTGTCACTTAAAATTACATCATTTCTGTTTAGTATAGGTAGATGGACCTTTTCAAACACATTAGACCTTTTAGAACAACTTTTATTATTGCACATAGATATATTTGTGGAAACGAGCCGTGTTAATTTTTATAACATTTTCTACTTTGAAAATAATGTTTGCTCTATTCTTTTTTTAGGTTTCTTTGTGGATTCATTTTATTTCTTACAGGTTGATGGCCAGATTAATTTTTAATAAAGTTTTTCATCTTGTTTGAATGACCTTTCAAGACGCTATTTTCCATCCGAGTGATATGTAAACGTCATTTTGTAAGCCCCATTGAATACTGTGTAAAGATAATATTGGTCGACCAACATAGGCACGTTTGTCGCTCATAACCCAAAACAAACATTTCTTTATGCCTAATTAAAATAAACCTAAAAAATCTTCAACAGGAAAATATTTAAAAAAGTAAAATTTTGACCACTTTCGGTACAATTTGGGTCCACTGAGACGAGGCATTAGCGATTGGACATAGCCTTTGAATTTCCCGTTGTGACATCACCACAACTCTCAATTTCAGAATTTTAATTTACAACACATATTATTTGCCTTTTTGAAAAGGGAAATTTCAACATCGAAAGAATTCAAATGGCCGCCACAAACGCTCAATACATGATGATACCTTAAGTTTTATTGTTAAGTTTCAGTTTTCAGTTTTCAGTTTATTTTCCATTACACATAAATGAAGACAACTGGATACACAATGGGGGCTGCAAAAATGAGCCTAAGCTCAACAATTTTTGGCCACCCAAAATAACATTAATATGTAAGTAGTAGCAAGCTAATTATTCATAAGTACATGTGTCTACATATCACACGCATACATTTTGTTTATAACAAACATATACATGTGCACACGTTAAGATATTAGCGTAATGTAACCTGATTCAACTTATTGTTGAGCTACTACTTAGTAATTTAACTTATTGTTGAGCTTTTTTATGTGCCCCTTTTGGTGATTAAAATATTAATTTGATTTTCAATTTTATGTTGAGAAAAAGATTTCTCACGGGAAAGGTACGGGAGCAGCAGGGGATTCCCTAGCGCTAATGTTATTTTCAACTCGACAGATTGCACATAGGAAATGGGAATTCCGCCAAGATGTACACTTACGAACTGAGTCAATTTGTTTTATGCCTTTGGGATTCAAACAGTGAAAAAATAGGTAAGTCCCCGTTATTTATAAAGGTTAGTGTCCCTGCAATGATGTAATTTTGTGAAATCCATTGGTCGCTAGTGCAAGGTTGTGTTTGTCCTGATGCTGTGGTATATCTATTTTAAGACTTGAAACTTTCCTGATATCAAATATAATGGAGGTAGTTGCCAGCAGCCAACCTAACATTAGTTTCCACGCTTTATTCCGTTGTCGTCTATGGAACAACCCCGGACTGTTGCTCCCGCAGGACTATATCTGCATTCACCCGGTGTAAATGGAGAAAATGGGCCTCTGTCCATTGGAGCAGGTTTCCGGGCCCCATATACTCAACAAATAAAAGCGTGAAACTAATGTTGCGGTGAAGAGTCTTGCATCGAATGCCCTATTCTTTCCCCGTTGTAAGGTGACTGGAGCCCGGAGGACTATGTCTCCTGCCACACCTGTGGCTAAACGCTCTTGGATGTCGCATGGTTCATTAATTTTAATAACACATAACTATTTTCAGGTGACTTTCTTCAAAAGTCCTCATGAACCACATAATTTCGGTATTTTATTAGAAGTTGATATTACAAGGTACCATGGCCCGATCGCTAAGTAATAGTCTCGTCCCCAGAAGTCCCAAATTTGGTGGTCAACATTTTGGTATCAGTAAAAGCTACTATGTTTTCCATTTAATTATCCTGTTAAATCTTAGGAGGCCCAAGATGTTTTTTTGGAAGTTATGAGCGAAAACGTGCCCCATTTTTGGTCGACCACTTAACTTTTCAGAGTACTCTATGGTGCTTACAAATCACGTTTTTAGCTCTCGCATCACAACGCTTGAAAATATCGCGTCAAAACTTTACAATGGGTTTGCGGTAATTGCCAATCTTTCAAGATGAAAACTTCATATCCTTACATCGGGCCCCCCCCTTTAAGAGCGAAACTTTATCAAAGGTGCAACATTTCGAGCTAACCTTTAAACTACCCCAGAAATGTATTATGAAACGATGCTTTTCCCCAGGACTACTAATTCTCAAAGGGCGGCCAAGAATCAAAATTTTAGACGCTGCCATTAGATTTTGGCGGAAAATGCATTTTTGCATGTTTTAATCTGAGGTTTTATATGATTCAACTCGTAAAGGTCATTGACATTTTGATACATAATATTGAGGTAACTGGCATACTTACCAAATGGCATTCTGCATTGATACAACCCTATGCAGCAAGCGATAAATAACCTACAGAACGTTGTCCGGATGCTGTTAGAAATCACGTCCTTCGTGTTTTTTCAATATCGGACACTTTTGTAGTAACAAACTTTCTAGTGCGAAAAGGACAACGATATTTTCAGTGAAGATCTATAGGAAGTATCGGTACATCAATGGACTTCTATAAGTATAAATATCTGCATCACCATGTGTAGTGAATCTCGTGAAGCTGCATCAATTCCCTTTTCACACTACATCCACATTGTAATTTATATTTTTTACTGTATAAATTTTGCTGTCTGGTGTATGAACACAGAATGTTATTATATATTATGTCTATCTTTCTGGCTGTCTGTTCGTTTGTCTGTCCGTCTTTCTGGCTGTCTGTCTGTCGTATCTGTCTGTCTGTCAGCTGTATCGCTATTTTAACCCTCGTTTACCGACCCCCCCCTTCAGGTTTTTTTCCCGGCTTTCTAAAACCCCCCTTTTTGGTGCCAAATTATTTAATTTAATTGTCAATTGGCATTTTCAGCTCCTTTTCATCAAAAATCAAACATCCACCGGGGTATAGGTAAGATCAGAGGGTGTTTTGAATCAATCCCATGATGCATAGCAATGTGCCTATACCGTACTGTACTACTGTGCCTATGTCAGTACTTAGGGATAAAAGGTGCTTCAAAAGTTTAAGAACCACTAGACATTTCATAATCATGCAAAAAAAAATCCCTAAGTACTAATGCTTTGTGGGCTAAAATGAGCATTAAAGTCAGAGTTTTTATGTGTTAAGAATAGGATTTTGATGTGATCACATGACCCTATTGAGGTGAAATTTCCCAAAACTGGTGCATTGTGGGATTGACTCAAAACACCCTCTGAGGTAAGATGCAGGGTGATCCCAAAGTGATGGATGGGGGGTGGCAATCACCTCCCCTCCGGAAGAGAAATACGAACATGCCTAACACAGCACAGGACCATCACAGACACTTGATTTTGGTACCAATAGATAGCTAAGGTCCTTCTCTTTCCATTGATACCAGATGAGTACCAACATGCCTAGCATTACGTCACAATGACGTCTAAAGTTCGCATGTCAGCAAAAACTGCCAATTTCCATAGACACACACATTGAAAATTCAATTTTCGCCAAAAGGTGAGGAAAATCAGAGTCATGCGTTTTTTTGACTCTACTTAATGGGAACTGACTAGTTTTTTAAATACAGCATTTTGTAAAGCTATAATACGGTGTTTCAGTCGCTAAATTGCGAAATATAAATTTTCCACCATATATTCGTACTTTCGTAACTTCCTCAACATATGGCGTGCATGTGGCCGTCATAATGGGTATTATTATCGCCCTAAATGCTCTCATTATATCAAACTAGTCATTTCCCATCAGAGAGCCAAAAACCGCATGAAATAGGATATTCCGAACCTTTTTTGGCGAAAATTGAATTTTCCCTGTTGTCTCTATGGAAATTGACAATTTTGCAAACAGCGATCTTATGACGTCACTGTGACGTAGTGCTAGGCCTTTGGTACTCATTGTGTTATAAATGGAAAGAGGAGGACCTAGCTATCTATTGTTACCAAATAAGTGTCTGTGATATTCTTATATTGTGCGAGGCATGTTGGTACTTCTCTCCCGAAAAGGTGGGGGTTGTTGCCACCCCCCCCCTCCACCCATTTTGGGATCAGCCTGTATATTACCTCCATACCCCGTAGTCCAATAATTGTATGATTTTGACCCCACACAAATTGCACCAGAAAACATTTTGGTGTTTAATATCCTCTGAAATATCCAAAATAATATATTAAAAGTCTCCACAATCCACCTATGGAACATGTAAAATCAGGGGCAACGTTTGTGCAGGGGTAAAAAATTGAATAGTTTGAATGATTACATGATAAACCATTTATTGGCTACCCGAAGTTTAAAAAAGGTATATTTTGCCCTAGCTACGCGTTATAGCTTTAGTACAATAGGCTCATAACAGTTCAAGGTTCGTCGTGGGGTAAAATTCATAGAATGAGATCCGATTTTGATCGACTGGTTGTAAACCGTTAAATTTGTCCCACTAGATAAGTAAATGTAATAATTCTTTGTTTGAATTTCTTATAAGAATTACAGAGCTACGACTAGTGGCCTCCCATAGACCCTTTAGCCCCAGTCACATTTTGCGTTCCAATTATGCCACAAATATAATGTGTCAACCAGTATATTGTCAGGTTCTGTACATAGACGAACAATTTTACACCATTTTTATAAACGAAACGATATATCTGAAAATTTACCCCCATTGTGCCAATGAACCTATTTTGACTCAATCACTATTGAACTACAACCTGCAGATTGGCAACTATACCGTTTTTTATCCTGATGTAACGAACACGTTGGCATCCTTTTCGACGCGTTTGATACTTTTCATATTTTGGACCCCGGTATAAACCTTACCCCCTTAAAAATATATTTTCCACTCTTTTGATTTAGTAGACTTTTGATATGTTGTTTAAAGTATTTCTCAATACAATTCTGTTGGAATTGATTCGTTGCATTAGTGGGTTTGGGTTAAGGTAGCATTCATTCTATTTTGCTGGCCTACCTGTGGATGTTTGGTTTTGCGATGAAGGAGCGGAAATGTCAATTGACAATTACATTAAAATAATTGGCACCAAAAAGGGGTTTTAGGGAAGCGGGGAAAAACTGAAGGGGGTGGTAACCCCCCCCCCCCCCCTATCGGTGACAAGGGTTACGCTTTGCCCACGTTTTCCTTTAAAATTTTGATAATTCATTTCCAATGTCAATAATAAATGTGGCAAACCCACGCCAAACGTAACAATCCCATAGACAGCCCTGTACATAGACAAACTCTTAAAAATTACTTTTCTAGAAACACTTGAAAATTGTTAGAGGAGAGGCATGGGTTTTAAAAAACCACCTTTTTAAAAGATAATTCTTTTTTCTGTTATTGATCCTCGTGGAAACGATCGTTAAGATTTGTATTAAAACTAAACCGTAATATACAACCAATTCAACAACCTAGAAATTGTTAGAGCAGGTTGCATATAGTTTGTGTGCCACGTTTTCTAGTAAAAATTCTGTTACATGTGATTACTCTTAAAAATCGTTAAAATTTACATCACCGCAAAACGTAGGCACTCCATATGCCACTATTACCAAAACCGAGAAAATTCACTTTTTCAGAACACTTGAAATTGATAGGTGGAGGAATTCATGATAATATGGCCCATGTTTGACGAAAATTATAGATATTTTCCTCTTTAGAGACCTGCCTCGAAAAATCGAAATACTTTGCACCACCGCAAAACGTACACCTTTGCTACGTTTTGCTTTGATATGTATCAAAAAGGGCACTCCAACGCAAAAACGTAACAACCCCGTATACAATCTGTGTTCTAGGCCAAATCTGAAAAAATAATACTTTCTAGAACACTTTTAAATGTTAGAGTAGGTAGCCATGATGGTTTTTGCCTCCCATTGGCGTAACGGGCCTACCCGCTCTGAGGGGGCAAATTTCCCAGTTTGGGGGAAATTTTTCCCTCTCAGGGGGGGTCACAGGCCTTTTTCCGGTCACGGGTCTAAAAACTGCTGATTTTAGCATGATTTTTGCAATGTTTTTCCCGCCAACGCACCTCCCCCCCCCGCCATGTTAGCCACTGGCACCTCCTTTTCTATAAAGATGATAGTTTGTACCACGTTTCTATTAAAAGTTTTATATTTAATATCTGTTCGGCGATTACTCTACCAATGTTAACTTTGCCATCAACGCAAACTTAGCACTCCATATGCAAACTATTGCAAAACAGAAGATTCGACTTTTTTTTTTTTTCCCCCCTTAGAAACTTGAAATTGATAGTGGAGGTCCTGTACTTGCACCATTTTGTGACGAAAAATTTTTAGGTATTTTTCATTTTAGATACCTGCATCGAAAATTCAATAAAATTTGCATCACCGCAAACGTAAACAACTTTCTTACGTTTTTGCTTGAAGATTTGGGCAAAAAGGGGCAACTCACCTGCCAAAACGTAACAAGCCATATACAGCGTTTATATATAGGCGAAAATCTAAAATAAAACTTTTCTAGAAACTCTTGGAATGGTTAGGCAGGTAGCCATGATAGTTTGTACAATGTTTTTCTATTAAAATTTTAATATTTCTTTTCGTTTATGATTACTCTCAAAACGCAAGATTTTGCTTACGCAAACGTAGCAATCCATATTGCAACCTAGGTCAAAACCCTAGAAATATTCGACTTTTTCTAGAAACACTTAAATTGATCAGGGGGGTGTGTATGTAATTTGCACCATATTTTTGACGAAATTTATAGGTATTTTTTATTAGATAGCTGCATCGAAAAAATCGATAAAATTTTGCATCACCGCATAACGTAACAACTTTGCTACTTTTTGCGTTGAGATTGGAAAAACGGGGCAACTCAACGCAAAAACTACCAATCCATATACAGCGTTTATATAGGCGAACATTCTAAAATAAAAAATTTGTGCTAGAAACTCTTGGAATGGTTAGAGCAGGTCAGCCATGATAATTTGTATCACGTTTCTATTAACATTTTAATATTTGTTTCTGTTAATGATTACTCATCAAAAACGTAAGATTTTTGCCATTAACGCAAACGTCAATCCCATATTTGCAACATAGGTAAAAACCTAGAAAATTCGACTTTCTAGAAAACACTTGAAGTGCAAGGGGAGGTGTGTATGATAATTTGCACCTTTTTTGACACAATTATAGGATTTTTCGTTTAGATAGCTGCATCAAAAAAATCGATAAAATTTGCATCACCCCAAAACGTAACAACTTTGCTACGTTTTGCATGAGATTTGTAAAAGGAGCAACTCAACGCAAAACGTATCATCCATATACAGGCGTTTATATAGTCTAAAATCTGAAAAATAAAACTTTTCTAGAAATTCTTGAAGGTTAGGCAGGTAGCCATGAGAGTTTGTATCTGTTCTATTAAACATTTTAAATATTTTATTTCTGTGTAATGATTACTCATCAAAAACCGTCGATTTGCATTGACGCAAAAACGTAGCAATCCTATATTGCACATAGGTAAAAAACCTTGAAAATTCTACTTTTTCTAGAAACACTTGAATTTGATAGGGGATGTGTGCATGATAATTTGCACCTGTTTGTGACGAACATTTATAGTATTTTTCATCTTAGATAGCCTGCATCGAAAAAATTCGATAGAATTTGCATCACCGCAAAACTAACAACTTTGCTACGTTTGGCGTTTAGATTTGGAAAAAGGGGCCACTCAAACGTCAAAACGTAACAATCCATACACAGCGTTTATATAGGCTAAATCTAAAATAAAACTTTTTCTAAAAACTCTTGGATGGTTAGATCCGTAGCCATGATAGTTTATCACGTTCTTTTAACATTTTAAAATTATTTATTCTGTTTAATTATTCTCCATCAAAAAAACGTAGATTTGGCTAACGCAACGGAGTCAATCCCATAGTGCAACATAGGTAAAAAACCTAGAAATTTCGACTTTTCTAGAAACACTTGAATTGATAGGGAGGTTGGTATGATAATTTGCACCAATTTTTGACGAAATTTATAGGTATTTTCATTTAGATAGCCTGCATCGAAAAAATCGATAACATTTGCATCACCGCAAAACGTAACAACTTTGCTACGGTTTTTTGCATTGAGATGTAGAAAAATGAGCAACTAACACGCAAACGTATCAATCCATACACAGCGT
The DNA here is from genome assembly GCA_023653785.1 of Ophioderma brevispina. Taxonomy (NCBI): domain Eukaryota; kingdom Metazoa; phylum Echinodermata; class Ophiuroidea; order Amphilepidida; family Ophiodermatidae; genus Ophioderma; species Ophioderma brevispina. The sequence continues at coordinate 32,396 of JAMKCH010025370.1, forward strand.
TATATAGTCGAAAATCTGAAAAATAAAACTTTTCTAGAAATTCTTGAATGGTTAGAGCAGGTAGCCATGATACTTTGTATTCACGTTCTATTAACATTTTAAATATTTATTCTGTTTAATGATTCCTCCTTCACATCGTTAAGATTTGCATTAATGCAAAACTTAGCAATCCATAAGGCGACATAGCAAAACATTCGACAATTCGACTTTTTAAAACACTTGAAATTGATTGTGGAGGGTTTGTATGATACTTCTGGCACCAGGTTTTGCGAAAATTTATAGGTATTTTTCATCTTAGATAGCCTGCATCGAAAAAAAATCGATTAAAAGTTCACACCGCAAAAACGCGTAACAACTTTTGCTACGTTTTGCGTTGGGATGTGGAAAAAGGGGCAATTCAACGCAAAACGTAACAATCCATATACAGCGTTTATAAGGAAATCTAAAAAATAAAATTTTCTAGAAACTCTTGGAATGGTTAGAGGAGTTAGCCATGATAATTTGTATCACTTTTTTATTTTTTGCTTTTTTTAAGTTTTTTATTTTTTTCTTTTTAATGATTACTCATCAAAAAACGTAAGATTTGCATTAAAGCAAAACGTAGCAATCCTATTGCAACTAGATCAAAAAACCTAGAAAATTCCGACTTTTCTAGAAACACTTTGAAATTGATAGGGAGTGTGTATGATAATTTGCACCATATTTTTTGACGAACAATTTAATAGTATTTTCATTTTAGATAGCCTGCATCGAAAAAAATCGATAAAATTTGCATCACCGCAAAACGGAACAACTTTGCTACGTTTTTTGCATTGAGATGTGGAAAAAGGGCAACTCAACGCAAAACGATCATCCATATACATCGTTGTATATAGTCGAAAATCTGAAAAATTACACTTTTCTAGAAACGCTTGGAATGGTTAGAGCAGGTAGCCATGATAGTTTTGTATCACGTCTCTATTAATTTTCGCTATACTTCTTTTCTGTTTAGTGATGCTTCTTAAAAATGCGTTTAGATTTGCATTAACGCAAACGTAGCAATCCATATGCAACATAAGTAAAAAACTAGAAAATTCGACTTCTAGAACCACTTGAAATTGATAGGGAGGTGTGCAGATAATTTGCACCATGTTTTGACGAAAATTTATAGGTAAATTTTTCATTTTAGATAGCCTGCCATCGAAAAAATTCGATAAAATTTGCATCACCGAAAAACGTAACAACTTTGTCTTTTTTCGTTGAGATGTGGAAAAGGGCAACTCAACACCGCCAAATGTATCATCCATATACAGCGTTATATAGGCGCAATTTTAAAAATAAAATTTGTCTAGAAACGCTGGAATATTCGAGGCATGCATCCATGATAGTTTTTTTAATATTTTTATTTTATTTCTCTCTAGTGATACTCATAAGAATCTTAAGATTTGCACTTATAGCAAACGTGCATCATGCACTAATAGGCAAAAAATTAGGTTTTCTAGAAACACTTGAAATTTGGCATCAACGATTAATCCAGGCAATGCTCATCAGCCATTTAAACACAAAGGAGTCGAAAATACCGTAAACCATCAAAAGTCAATCCGATAACCATGCAAGTGTTCACTTTTGTTTAAATGCATTTTTTTGCCCATTTTGATCCAAAGTCGCCGTGTATGCGGGATCCATCAATTTATCAACCGATTGAAACACAAAGGATCCAAAACACCGTTGACCATCCCGAAAGCGTCCGAACCATCCAAAATATCCAACTTTTTCTGTTTAAATAATCACTTATATTGACATATGGACAGAACTGGCTAATTGGGGGTTTCCAGGCAATGCTGACAACCAATCCTACCAACGATTCGAAAACACCGAGAACCACCCAGAAACCATTTTTGAATCAGTGTCCCACTTTTGTTTCTTAAAACACTATTTTGACCATTTTTGCACAGAAATGTGCCGAATTGGGTTCCATTAAATCTCCAACACCATTATACACAAAGGAGCCGAAAACAACTGGAAGCCGACTCTCAGACACCATTTTTTGGTAATATAAGGGCTACTTTTGTTTTCAAAATCAATATTTGACAATATGGCCAGAAATGCTGATTTGGATTGCAGGCAAGCTCAACACCAGGTTACACAACGGAGCCAAAAACACCGGGACATCCAGAAACTATTTCGAACCATCCAAAGTGTCCCTTTTTTCAATACAAGTTAACCACTATGAACCAAAATAGCTGATATGTATTTCAGGCATGTTCATTAACCATTGAAACATTAAGGAGCCGAAACGCCGGGAACCAAAAACCATTTGAGAAATATCCAAAGTGCCCACTTCTGCTTTAAACTTATTATTTGACCATTTTGAACCAAAATCAGTAAATCAGGATCAGGCAATGTCATCAAATATTGAAACACAACGGCGCCGACACACCGCACCATACAGAAACCCCCGGCAACCATCTAAATTGCTCATTTTTTGTTTAAAAATTTATTTTGACCATATGGGGGGGGAAAAAAAACCACAATCGCCGATTTGGGGGTTCCAGGCAATGCTCAACAGCCATTTATACACGAAGAGCCCAAGAATCCGGTAACCATCCGAAATCCCCTGGGAACACCAAAGTGTCCACTTTTGTTTTCAAAACATTATTTTGACCACTTTGAACCAAATAGTTGATTTTTTGGTATTGTTACGTTTGCTTTTGAGTTGCCCCTTTTGACGAAGTTACACGCAAACGTAAACAACATTGCGACACTCTGCGGTGTTGCTACACTTGCGGTGCTACAATCGAGCACTATAGATAGCCGGAGTTATTTGGCATAAATAGGAATAAAGTCCGTACGGTGGACTAGCTGGTGACTAGAATCTTTTATACAGGCTCAATCAGTAGGTTTGTTTGGTGTGACGCTTATTGTACTTTCTTTATGCGTATATTAGTTATTAGTGGAAGTAAAAATCTACAGATTTTATTTCAATGTATGTTGATTTTTTATCTAAACTCCCCCCCCGAATTTTTCACTGATAGCAACCAATTAGAGTAATTTTTTTAATCTAGGCATTAGAAAGTAAAAAAATATACAAATTAAAAAAAAAAAAAAAAAAAAACTGATTTTAAAAAAAAATTCAAAAATCTCTGCCTCTCGCTTTCGCGTGACGCACTGCTGAGACATGTAAATGCTTTTGATACGCTGTTGGGATTCAAGGCGCCCTTGATTACAGGCAGACTCAGAGATTTGGAAATGTGAATTTGTGTATTGCCAGCTGACCCGACTTTTTAGTTTGAAGTAGTAAACCTTTATGTGTAGTATAGCAGTCCCATAGGATATACTTTGTAAAATAAAAATTCCGGATCCGGAAGTTAATTACAAAATTGTGATTTTATATATAAAAGATAATCAATTCGGGCTCAAATATTTCAAACAGTGATAAGTATATAGACAAACATTATGAACATGCAAAAAATACAATGTGTAAGAAAATTTTCAGGAAATTTAAGTCTTTACGAGTTTTTACAGACGAAAATTTAAATTGTCAATGAAATATCGGCAATAGTGATATTTTACTTCGGGGCTGTCCCCTCAGTAAAATATCAGTATAGCCCCATTGTCACTTTGGGTCAATATTTTAATCTGAGCCTCTCATGGCAGTATTATTTGCATCTTATTCCGTGAATATAGTTCATTTGCATATTGTACTCGGTTTAACACTTTCAGCAAAGGCCGATGGGCTGAACGCCAACCAGATGGCGGTAGACTAGAATCCTGTGTTCTCATTGACTTAGCCAACGTGCACTCAACAAACCACTGGCATGATGTGCCTTGTGTCTCTCATAACGAAGCCAGCCAATACATTTGTATGAGGCCTGCCAATGGTAAGTGCTTTATTATCCAAGTACATTTAAAATGGTTCTTAAATAAAAACGAGCGTTCTTCAATCTCTTGATTGTAAGCCAACACCACGAGCTGAAAAATACTGTGATCGTACATACTTTTTAACGTGTATAACAGGACATTTTCACGGATATTTAACCAAAACGCCGTTTACCAAAAGGATGATTAATACCCTCTGGGATTCAATATTTAGCAACACTTATGCTTTTGGAGCGATGGAGAGTTACAGTTCTCCCCTTTTCATTGACACCAAATTAAGCACCAGCATACGCAGTAAGAAGTTACAGAGATAAGACAATGCCTGTGAGGCTTCAAAAAGTGTCACTTCCCCTTAGAATGTAAAATAGTAAAAAAAAATATAATTTCCATCAAAAAATCAGAATATCGGATTTTTACCAGTTTTTACCTTTTAATTACTGGAAAAATACGAAATTATTATTTTAGTCCCATACTATGCTGAAAGTAAAAATAAGTACTGTATAACTATATATATCTTAGTGGCAGCCACCCCCACTCTTTAACTTTGACAACTTACCCCGAGAATAATGAGCACAGAAACTTGGACACACGAAGGAATCTGTGAGGTGTGTAATGTTTTGTGTAGCATGGCCGTTTTGCAGTCCAGCTGATCCAAAGAGTTCTACGACATGTAAGAACATTTGAGAGTAGAGAGTTTTTTCCGGCCATTGGACGGTTATCAACATTAGCCAAGCAGCACAATTCTAACAAAAATGTGTCTCTCGCTGAAGTCTCGTTTAATGCAAAAGTACAAGGATCTGGCCAAGTTACAACGAACCAAGGATCATTTCATACGTCCATTTTTAAAGTGCGCCCTTCGCTGTCAATTCAGCAAAGCTTGATTGTTTCTTCTGCAATTTGACTGAAGGTAATTCTTTTTTTCTGAAATATACTTCAGACGCGTAAACCTAGACGAAAAGGTACTCAAAAATAAAGCAAAAACGAAACATTGACGACATAGTGGTTGTCGAAATATTTTTTCAAATATACTCAAAAAATGGCAAATTCTCTGAGCACAGCCGTCGCGGTAAGGAATTAATTTTTTATTCGCTTAACGAAAAATGAAAAGGAAAAAGGATGGTCAAACAACGACATTAATACCTTTACGGCCAAATGGGTCACATCTGACCCAGAGAGGGAACAAATTACATTTCTGAAGTCTCTCTTTTGGGCTTCTGGAATCTGGGGTCCGTTCGCAAAACTCAATCGTAAATCTACCTGCATACTATGTCATGCCTGAGTGGACTAATTTATATCCAAAGCACTGTGTAACTGGTATAAAAAGGTCTATTATGTAGGACATACGCATGAGCTAGTACACGTAGGGTCACGTATGAGTTTGGCGAACGGACCCCTGGACTGGCATAATACCACATAATCCAATGTTATTGTTTTGCGTAAGACTACAAGCATGAGTAATTCTTTTGAAAAGCCACTACAACTAATAGAGGAGGAGCTCGGACCCAGGTCAAACATCATCGTTTACCCCTCACTACAGAAAAGGTTTGACACCTTTGGTAGTTAGTATGGACCCTCTACATCAATGCTAGGTAGGTAGTACTCTCAAATTGTGGTATCACTTTTTCAATAGGGGACAATTTAAGTTTACACAGGGGTCACATTTTTAAAATGCTCCAATCATATTGAAATGTATGCCATATTGTCTGTCTAGTCATAAGGATTCCAAAAATGTATAGTTTGTACCATCTATGACCACTGGTTTGAGAGTTATAGGGTAAAAATGGCTAAAATGGTAAAAAGGGTCAATTTCTATTTGTACAGGGGTCAAAAACAGAAGTTGCTCCAATTTGGGTAAAAAATGAAAGAAGTTGTTCTTCTAGCTTAATGTGTCAAAATAAAGAATAGTTTGTACCACCTGCAATGCATAGTTACCATGTTATGCGACAAAATAGGTCATAGGGCAACATAATCCAATTGGTGTTGACATTCTTTGACCCTTATCTCCGTATAAGTAAGCATAATCAAAAGTATACTTTTTGGGAGTGCTCTTACCTCAGTACCTCTTTGACAGTATTTAAGTCTGGTCGAAGTTTATATTAGTACAATGTGTGTAGCTGTATCTGAGACGATTTTGCCACACTAAAAATATATTGTAAAAATTGATTCAATCAAAACACTGAAAAAATATATATTTGGCGAGTTATTACAGAGATTGTGAATGTGTTGAAAATAAAAAGCACTGACGAACACATTAACTTAGTACTAGTAGGCCTATCCACAAATGTCAACCAAAATTTTACGTTGCATATATTAGTCTATAAATTTTTAACCTTGATAGTATGGCCTTCAGCTCAAAACCCTATCTGTAATGTTTCGCGCCGATATTTCAACCCGTTTTGAAATAAGAGCTAAAAACATTATCTTTGTAATCCATAGAGAACTATGTAAAACTAATATTGGTCGACCAAAATGGGGCATATTTTCGCTCATAACATCCAAACCAAACATCCTTAGCCCTAATGTTTCACAGAGTAAATGAGGAAAATAGAAGCTTTCTTCTGATAACCAAAATTTTGACCACTACGGGTAAAATCTGGGGGTCCCTGGAGACGAGGCTATTAGCGATCGGACAATAGACCTTTAATTTTGGCAAAACATAATGCATTCAACGGTAAAATATAAAGTGAATTCGGATGGAAACTATAAAAGCTGTAGTTCATGGGATTTTGTTGGCAGAATTGCTGCCAGTGTTTTCCTGTATGATTTACAGTATTTTTCCTGTAAATAACCGTTATAAATGAAGATCCATAATAGTGCATAATAATGTTGATATAATTCAAAGTTCAAATAGGAGCCTCTCTTATAAATGTAGTCGTAATAGGCCTTGAAAATTGGACAAAAAGTATTTTGCTTTATTTTTAAATTACGGCCAAGTATTGTCTTTTTCTGATCCTTTTCATAGGCGTAAATCCCGGGGGTGGGGGGGGGGGTATATCCCCCAATATTTTGATGAGGGGGTGGTCAATAGGATTATCCCCCTAATGTTGATGCCTGTTCATGTGTTTTTGACCAAAATAACCTCATATTTTACCATAATAGTTGGTAATAAAAATTGGTAAATTTCGGCGCGCTTCGCGCGCATTTTGTTCTTATTACAATTACATTTAAGGATTTCAGCTTCTAAATGGCAACATTTTTAGCGCGCTTTTTAATTGTTTTAAGACATAGAGGGTTTTTTATTTTGTAATGATAGAACTATACGTTTCATGAGAATAATTTCACAAATACCCTTATTTCTTTTGAGAAATGTTAACATAAACATACATGTATTAAGTTACGGTAAATTGTACAAAAAATAGTAACAATTACTCAGTTTACACCTGTTGCTGGAAATTAATTGATTGTTGAAGCTGTAATTAAGTTTAAAAACATTCAAATCAGCTATGTTAGTAATTCAAAGTTATAACAACAACAAGACTATTTGTAACACCAGAAAGGTCACAAACAAGTACTAATGTAGTAACTTATTTTCACTTCAATTTTTTATAGATAGTTTAAAAACTTCTTGTTGAAACCCTTTCACGTTTTGGTATGATATTAGTTCATTTTAATTTGCAGTATATTATTTTGAAAGGAAAGTAATGCATATAAATTCAATGTTCTTATATATTCCCTGTATATAAGGTAGCATCCGGGGGTAGCATAGTATCGTGGTTAGGTATTTGGGTTCATATCAGAGGGTCCCATTCTCAGTTAGATAGGCTTACACTGCAAAAACTGGAGTGTTAACTTTAACACCATGGGTGTTAATTTTAACATCATCCTGTAGCCAATACGGGACCACTCCCACTGGTGTTAGATTACACCATGTTAGTGTTATATTAACACCAATTTTGGTGTTACAATGTATGATGTAACACTGCTTGGTGTTAATTCTACACCACATATGGTGTTTATATTTTTTTAACACTGACGGGTGCCAAATTGACACTACTGGTGTAATTTAACACTCTCCCGGAGTCAATACGGGACCACTCCCTCTGGTGTTAATTAACACCAAACTTTATATTTGTAACGTGTGATATTTTAGTAGAAAACTCTTCATTTTGTTATTTTGTGCTTCTATTATAACTGCTTGCCTCTAACAAATCATCCCGGCAAATCATAAACAGAACACCAACATCCATAATTAAAATTATGCAGCAACACCGAGTGGTGTTAAATCCTAAATTTCAACACCACAAACTAACACCAACAAGCTTGACACCGACTTGGTGTTAAAATTTTAACATCCCAGTTTTTGCAGTGTACATGTATGAAAGTTACTTACATGATTAATTTACAGCCAAATTAAGATCAATAATGATATGTAAAACATAGTACCTCAAAATCGTTTTCGTTTTTTCTCTTTTCTTTGCTATATTTCCCCACATACCTACGATATTATTTTGAGTTTCAGCAACTTAGTTGATTCATAAAACTAACTTGATAATTTCTCTGTGTACTTAGTAAATAAGCGCAATAAAGTAATGTGGTTTTGAGTACACACTGCAAAACATAGGGTGTTAAAATTAGAAGGACCACACCAAGAGGGTGTCAAAATTCCATACCTTTGGTGTTATTTTAACACTATTTGGTGTTAAAATATCACAATGGGATGTTAAAATTACACCAAATGTGTTGAATTTTGACACCCTTTTGTTGGGTGTGATCCTCCTAGAACACCGGCGGTGTTAAATTTAAAGACACTATCAGTGATTTGAAAACTATTTGAAATTTGCAGGAATAGCTTCAAAGTGAAGGATAAGTCTGTAGAAGTCTCATAAGTTAACTTTTCCAGCTGTAGAGTTGACAGAAAAGGAAGAAAATGGCAGTATTCCAAGATACGATTCTCCATTCAATTACGTGTTGTAGTAAGTGTCCGTTCGGACAGTAATGACTAAACTCTCCGATTCTGTCCTTATTAGGTGGCTTCTGGTCTTATCATTTGCAGGGTATGTTAGAATACCTGTACTTGTTACATACATGCAAAAATCTGATTTTTTATGATTTTTTCGATTTGCTGATTTAGCAAATCACTGATAGTGTCTTTAACACCCTAGTTTTTGCAGTGCATGTAGAAAAACTATTATTCACATTATCAGCCATCTTAATTGAAATACATGATTAATGGTATACATTAAAAGATTCCTCATTGAAATTACTCAATATAATTGAATGCAACCCGATTACACTTCATTTTATTTAGTAGGTAGAGGAAATTATTTTCCTTTCAATTCCAATAACGAAGAATATGAGAAAATTATCATTCTGCATTTTCAAATAAATACCACTTTGATAATCAGAAATGTTGGCAATTTGAATTGAAATTAAACGTCAGAAGTCTTTGAAATACAAGTTAACCATTGAGCACCGCAGTAGAAATACCGGCAAAACTGCCATCTTAACAAAAAATGGCTTGTTTTTTTAGTCATAGAAAGTTTTCAACTATACTGTACGAGTGTTGTGACTCCAAAGGTGAAACATTTTCGCAATGGTCTGTTTGATGACAAAAATAAAATAATCTCCATGGGAATGTCATTTCATTTCAAATTGTACCAATAGACACTCCGAAGTCGTTTGTTTTTAAGATTTTTAGAAACATCATTTGACTCTAATTGCCAATATACTCTTCCTATAGTTTTCGTTATTGAGAATTAAAATGATTTTCGTCAAAACGCCTCGTAAAATTAATACAAATAAAAATAACAAAAAAAAAAAAAAAAAAAATAAATAAGCGCAATAAAGTAATGTGGTTTTGAGTACACACTGCAAAACATAGGGTGTTAAAATTAGGACCACACCAAGAGGGTGTCAAAATTCCACACCTTTGGTGTTATTTTAACACTATTTGGTGTTAAAATATCACAATGGGATGTTAAAATTACACCAAATGTGTTGAATTTTGACACCCTCTTGTTGGGTGTGATCCTCCTAGAACACCGGCGGTGTTAAATTTAACACCCTAGTTTTTGCAGTGCATGTAGAAAAACTATTATTCACATTATCAGCCATCTTAATTGAAATACATGATTAATGGTATACATTAAAAGATTCCTCATTGAAATTACTCAATATAATTGAATGCAACCCGATTACACTTCATTTTATTTAGTAGGTAGAGGAAATTATTTTCCTTTCAATTCCAATAACGAAGAATATGAGAAAATTATCATTCTGCATTTTCAATAAAATACCACTTTGATAATCGGAAATGTTGGCAATTTGAATTGAAATTAAACGTCAGAAGTCTTTGAAATACAAGTTAACCATTGAGCACGGCAGTAGAAATACCGGCAAAACTGCCATCTTAACAAAAAATGGCTTGTTTTTTTAGTCATAGAAAGTTTTCAACTATACTGTACGAGTGTTGTGACTCAAAAGGTGAAACATTTTCGCAATGGTCTGTTTGATGACAAAAATAAAATAATCTCCATGGGAATGTCATTTCATTTCAAATTGTACCAATAGACACTCCGAAGTCGTTTGTTTTTAAGATTTTTAGAAACATCATTTGACTCTAATTGCCAATATACTCTTCCTATAGTTTTCGTTATTGAGAATTAAAATGATTTTCGTCAAAACGCCTCGTAAAATTAATACAAATAAAAATAACTTGATAGTAAGATAAAGCTCTCTTCTAGATAAAATAGTGATCTTTGATTCTTTTTACTCTGCAAAAAGTATCAAAATATACACCTTCAAGCAATAAACAGATAAATCACAACTTCTTCCACTTAACGTTTATGGAAGTTATTATGTCCAATAATTCACAAAACTCAGGGTTTCAAATGTTAGACATACACTTTGGATGTCCTAGCGTACTTACACAATACGTAGGTCTATGCTGCAATTTGGAAATACAGCAAAATACTGTAAATTTTATGTCCAATTTACCAGGCGTATAAAACGACTACAACTGGAGCTTTTATTCGATTTTTTTTTTCGAGTATCAACATTATCATACATTATTATGAATTTTCAATTATACAAGTAAGTACTAAAGTTTACAGGAAAAATACTATACATTTTACAAGAAAATTCTGGCAGCAATTCTGCTAACAAAACCCCGTAAAATACAGCTTTTACAGGTTTCCATTCAAATTAATATATTTATAGCTTGATGTAATATATTTTACATTAAGTATTAAGTATTGATCAAATCAATTCTAATTACAAAAGATAAAAAATAGAACCTCATCAGTCCTCTTTTCTAACTTCATTGGCATATTTTGCCTGTAAGAGATGATGACGGCTAGAAAATCATACAAAAGCATAGTCATTTCTAGCGCCCTCCGCAGGCAAAGGTATGTTCAACATGTTCAATACCACTGTCTGAGGCGATCGATCGACACCTTTTGAGTACGCCAAACAGGCGAATACGCATTCGTCTCCTTTGACATAGACACAGAGGACGTTTTTTTGTTTTTGCAAACAGACCAATCGCTATTTTGACAAGGAAAACAAAGGATACTTGAATTGAGAGCGTGCTCAAAATGAAGAACGTTTCCACAATGTACACATAAAATCATTTTCCTAATATGTTTCAAATTTTAGATATGCAAGTTCATAATTCTCTAAAACTTCAATCGCCGATATCTCGAAATGTGACTTTTGGTCGATTGGCCTGTTTGGAAGATTCGTGACGATATACAAAGACAACTGGCAACTTATTTATTGGTGTGCAACCTAAATGTGTCTTCACTCTTCAAATATTCAAATATTTAGGTCGTCATTACAATTCATTTGTACTCTTTCTGTTTTCAGTACCTCCAGAGAAAGATAGCAGATTCGAAGAAATCTCAAAAACTGGTATGTTAACGATACCGAATTCATATTTTCGGGACGGTTAGTATTCATAAATAAAAAACAAACATGACTCTGAAAGGATCAGGTACGGACTCGCCGTCCACGTAAGTTTTCATAAATTTACAACATTCTATGTGTTAATGGGACAAGGTAGCCTTTCAATTGGCGCTTTGCCAGATAACATATTCACAACTGCAATTTCAGAGATCACGGGTTTAGAATGTTGCAATGGACGTTCGTATGTAACCGCAAAAATAAGTATTTCATTTCCGATCCATGTTTGATTAAAAGGGGTTTCCTTTGGCTACCCTATTTTGCGTTAATATATGATTTATTCTAATCACCTATTCAATAAGCTTCACAAACTTTGCTGCCTCGCAGCGCTTTCTTCAGCCGTTTGACACCTTGTTCTTTTTTTTTTTTATCTTTGTTGTTGCGTTTAGGTTTATGCCCAACAAACATGGTGGTTTGTGCTAATGGCGAATGTATGCAAAGCATTTATGCGTGTGATGGCGTATCGGATGTCTTCCACAACATCAGTGTCAAAGATGTAAGTATGAAAGTCCTTGAACATTTGTACAATGCACTGTTGCTCATAAAGTTGGATTTTTTTAAAGATACAATCTTAGAACGTATTTCTATTTGAATGCCTCAGTAATCATATTAGAGTTGGTGAATGATTACATAATGCGTCCCACCGGCGTATCCAGACCTTTGTTTTGGAGGGGGACCCAGGGGCGGAAGGACCTCTTATAGCCGAAAATAGGCTGATTTGACATGTTTTGGAATCAACCCCGAGGGGGGGGGGGAAAGCACCCCCAAGGTACGCCACTAGAGTACTCACTACTCAGGTGAAGTGAATCCATGCATAATTTGAATTACGTAACAATGCCTTTTGTTGGAGCTATAAAAGACCAGCCGTCTATTGTTTGTGCATTTTCCTGCTCCAAGTCTGTGTGCAACGAGCTCACGTTTTTCAGAGTTGGTTGTTACCGTTACAAGAAAAACTGACACAGAGGTTCTCCCTAGGCTATGCTTCGTCCAACGGAGCAGATACCATGACCTACTTGCTCCCCTGATATGAACCTTATCGAGCATGCCTGGGATGCCTTAGGCCGAACCATCAATGACAGGGACAATCTTCCTCAAAATCTAAAGGAATTAGCTCAGACTCGGACCGATGAGTGGGACGCTCTACCCATTGACATCATAAAACAACCTTGTGGACAGTATGTCGCGACGTCATGACGTACCGATTCATGCCATGGGTTGCCATACTCAATATTAGTCACTGATTGCTATTTAAAACAGTACTATTGAACATTTCGATGCATGTGAAAAAATTGTTACAAAATCCTCAAATCTGCTTTTCAATCATCCCCTTTTCCTTTCAGGCTAAGGGCATAGTTCTTAAGGTTAATTGTGGACTAAGTTCATGGTGATATGTTCGAAAGAGACTATCAATCAAGTATAGTGTAGCAGTATACACCCTAGATATCATAAATAACTCACACTGTAAGAATCTTTTCAAAAAAAGTGTTAAAAATAAACCGTTTTCATCGTAAATTTTGTTTCGCATTTAAATTTAGCTTTCAATTCAGGAACACTTTCCACACAGATGTTAAGAGGAGACTGCAAAATTGCAGAATTCCAATGCCTACGCAGTAGAGAATGCATCCCCATCTCCTTTGTGTGTGATTTTGAAACTCACTGCCAGGATAAGTCGGATGAAGAAGCATGTGGTAAACACTTTGTCATAATTTATTTGTTTTGTATTTTGTGTTACGACTTTCACAGTTAAATTTGTACATAGCTCAAGACCGTTTAATAAAGTTTAAAATCATTGACTTAATTTTTAATCCTGATTTATCAAGCACATATAAATTGCACCTCGAAAGGTTTCTGACGTTCTTTTTAGTCATTTCATTGTAAATCTAACTGAAAAAGCAAAAGTTGTATTTAGTGTTGTTGATATTTTCTTATTACTTCCCTCACAATTTGATGCATTATCTACTTATAAACATTATATACAGCTTACCCAATATGCGCTAGTGATGAATTTACCTGTTCCGATGGCAACTGTATTGATCTGGCGGCAGAGTGCGACCTTATCAGGGATTGTACTTCAGGATCTGATGAATATATGTGCGGTGAGTTTAGCTGCCACACAACTTTTTAATTAATGAACGGGTAATATTATGTCTGTCGCAAACAACTCTTGTCGTAGATCTGCCTGTTTTTTCATAGTTCTCCCAAGCGCTTGCCCAATGTCATCCCGGTGATCTCTGATTTCTGTAAATGCCCTTAGATAATGTGTTTGAAATTACTATGTTAATTAATATGTATTTTGGTCAGAATTAACATAAATCTCCCGATTAGATTTAGGGACATAGGCGTCCGACCCCGTCTGATTGCATATGGCAGAACACCACTCTTTAACCAGTCACAAGCCAGAGTGCTTTGAACTTGAAAACTTCTCGATTGGAGGTTCGCGTTATAATTACATTCGCAATAGATTAGAGAGTTAGAACTTCAGTTTGAAATTCTTTAAGAATCGATCATATTAACTCGGGACCTGAAATTGACTTAATCATAACTTATTAACTGGAATCCACGACGATGGGGGCGATTATAAAATATGGCGAAACTAATCATTAAATGAGCAGAACTGTACATGTTGTGTGTGAGTTGTCTTTATTTACCAAGTCTCTACTTTTGATGAACGTTTCTCTTATGAGTGTTTTCTACCGCTCAGAAAACGTCTAATATCACAACAAGGCAAATGTAATATTTTGTTTTCAACTTAAGATGAAATGATATGTTTCAATATACAATTTTCCTAATATGATTTTGAAAACTTATCTTATAATCTACACAGATGTCAAAAAAGATGGCTTTCAGTGTTATGATAGTACTTGGCTACCTGCACATGCGCAATGCGATGGACAACGGGACTGCTCTGGCAAAAACTGGGAAGATGAATCGTTGGAATGCGGTAAGATTACCAAAACTTTGCACCGGGAATGTTTGCTCCCAAATTTATCTACATAATAAGTGAAAGATCCTTTGACGAAACTCTCTATCAAATTGATTTACCTGTGCAAATACAATTAATCTCAATATTATAGAAAAAGTACGAAATCGATATATTGTTCATTAGCACATCCGTTGCTGAACCTATGATAAAACTTGTATTCATTTATTTGGCCTTTTATCTCTCTGTTGCTATTTGCTCATTAATTATTTCTAACGTTACTATTCGAGCAACAGCAAATTCGGTTTTATAACCATCCGTATTACGCAAAGAGAATAATATAACTTTGTGGTAGCAGAGGTCAAAAGTCATTCCGCATCGGTAATAACGATACTTTACCAACAACTGAAAAATATGAATTTAATTTAACTTTGTATGAATATGTTTTCTATCGTTAGATATATACATGTCAAATTTTACCTGCGCGTTTGGTCAAATGATGTGCAAAAATGGAGCATGCGCAGCAAAAGAATACAGATGCATATATGACCAGGATGTGTATGGCTTTCTACTTGGATGCCGAGACGCTTCACATCTTGAAAACTGTGGTTAGTTCATTCAAAGAGTTTTTAATTCGTTTAAATAAATAAAGTCTAGTAAAGGGTGAATAATTTTCAGATGTAGTTTATAATCAGATGCGCATCTTAGCCTATAAACAATAATTTACCAAAAAATAATGATTTGTTTTTGAGAAAGAGAATTCTTCCTCTTTAGAAATGAGTACTTGATGGAAACCGATAGTAATAAAGGTATGACAACAAACGTTACAACAATATATTGATTTTCATTCTTTGAAACAGAAAACATTACATGCCATAGTGATGAACTGAAATGCCCAGGTTCTTATTGCATCCCTCTCCGTAGAAGATGTGACGGAAAATTCGATTGTCCCAATGGAGAGGATGAAGTGTCATGTGGTAAGCAAATATTCAGACAATTACAGACGCTACAATGATAAAGTCAATTTTTTTGCAGCGCATAATTCATTGTTGTAACATATTTGTGATAGATTGTAACATTTTTCAACACCAAAAAAGTGGAAATGAGGGAAATGGTTTGATCCCTAATCATATTTCAGATACATTTGAATGTCCCGGATATTACCAATGTCATGGCAGTCAGAATTGTCTTATTGCGTCAGAACTATGTGACGGTGTTAGACAATGTCCTGAAGGGGATGATGAACTTCTCTGTGGTAAGTTGATGTTAATATTTTCCCTATTTTTCCCATTTCCGTAAGCTTGTTTTGAAAGGCTTACGACTGAATATTGATATAATAAAAGCATTGAATAGTGGACCTTTGGAGGAGGGGGTAGAGTAAACCCCGATCATAAAGGTGGTAGTTATAGTCAGATGTCTTTTGATATATTTTTTAGGAATATCGTGTCCAAATGGATGTGTTTGCATTGGGCTTTACATATCATGTGTAGAAGTCTCTTGGAATAAATCAGTGGCAAAAAGTCTTCCAGCAAGCTTGAGAGAACTGTAAGTATAGATATCCATAATATTATCAAGTAATATATACACAGACAACACCCCAACATAACACCCACACAATTTGAGATCTATTCGGTTACAGATGCCTGGACCCCCCCCCCCCCAATCGCGAGCCATTTTGCTGTTAGTCATTCCATCAAGGATGGCATCCGTTTTTCAGGAGTCACGCATTGTGAAATGAAGGTCCTGATAAGATTAGAATGGACATTGAACAACACATTATTAACATTCTTGTCACATACAACCTCCACAGCCTCCAAGTAATCGTGTCCGTGTGCCTCTGAAAAGAGCCGTTCTACCCGGCCTACACGGTGTTCCTTAAAATATTTCACCCATTCTCTAGCACCTCCGTGTTTTCAAAATCCAGCTTTGTGAGTTAATTTCCTTTTACATATTCGTTTTCATTTTCTCTCACGTTCGGGTTTTGTACATATCACTAATGTCCCTGACGATCACCGCAAAAAAGAGAGGTTAGATCTAGCGTCAAATTTACCCTAACCACGACATGGGTCTGCTCCGTAATTTTTTCAAAAGTGCATTTAAATGCAGTTAGGGGACGTTAGGGATATATTCAACATTCTCTGCTATTAAATGAGGAAGGACAGAACTAGTCATGAACTATTTATGTATGTACTTCACGACAATTTCAACTTTGTGACTCTTTTGTAATAACAATATTTTTACCAGTTAATATCGCACTTGTGTAATTGTTTTTTTAATAAAATTGACAACTGTAATTTGTCCTGGAAAATCTGAATCGCCGAAAGCTCAAATTAATTTAATTATTCTGTAACTGATATTTACGTTTGTGTCATTGTATTTCAACTTTGTTGTTATTAATCTTCATCTAATTGCTTGTCGAATACGTCAGATAATATCAAGACGGGAAATTAAATTAGTTGTTTTTCATTGATTTCACCACCGTTTCATTTAATTAAGTCTTGCATATAGGCCATTTTAAAAACATTAAATATGTTACAAATTTTCTTATTTTGTTTCAGGCACGTCGTGAAGGTGGAAGTTCCTCCAGAATTTGACGACCCAATTTCACCACCTTTACATATTAGCCTTTCTCAAATGGAATTCCTGCTGATACTGTAAGGACATAAAATATTGTTTCCTGCGTGTTAGTCTAACGGAAGTTTAAAGCATTTCAATGTTAAGGTCACCTTTTCCTAAATCCGTGCTTTTCGGTGATGTAGAGAGGAACATGATTGATGTTTCATAAACTCGTAGCCAGATCTATATATTTCTTTTGTATCTGAGCTCGCAAGGTTAGAGGTGTAGTGTTAGTTTTACCGGGGTTGCCATTATATTAATATATGATTCCCAAACACGACTACATAAAGACATCAGTACTTGATCCGATGGCCCGATTGTTAGATTGTCTGTGTTTTGTTACTGGTTTGTGGCACTGATTTCTAAAAAAAAGAAAACAAAACATTACAATTATTTGAATTGCGAGTGAAATGTATTATATACTTTATTTAAAATCTTGTTTGACGATGCTATGACTAATATCTGTTTATTAAAATCCTCCTTCGTATAGGAATCTTTCCCGTAATGGAATTGAAATGATTAAAATGCAGACGTTCGATGGAAATATCAACTTAAGGATATTGTGAGTAGAAACTTATTTTACTTTCATCTGTGATCCAATTTGAAACGTTATGGATGTGTTATCATTAATCAAATTGACACTTCGCCTCTAAAATTTCACTTATTTCCAATAATCACGCAGGACATAAAAGACTCGTAACTATTAAAACAAGTCAATGAGTCAATTTTGATTTTAAAGAAAGAACGAAAAAATAGCGTAAACAATTGAAAATTCATGAATAAATAACAGTATATTTTTAGAATTGTAAATATTAAGTTATGGTAAAAGTATGTAAATGCATTATCGTTTACTAAGCAATGTTGAGTTTGCTTTAAATCTAATATTTCCTTCTTTCTTGCAGATCTTTAGCCTATAATAGCATTGCACACATCCAAAACTCCAGTTTTGCTTCTTTGCAATTTCTCACTTATCTGTAAGTTTAAAAAGTTTAAGTCAACGTGTTTTAGTGAATTCTTCCTTTAATCCTACTCTTGCTGTTGCTGATGTTGCTGTCAATAGAAATAAAATATTTTATATATTTCATTAATATAGCACATATTTCACATTTCCTTATGAAGTTTGATTTAATCAGATATAAATGTTAATGTGGATGAATGTATGGGGACTAGATTGTCAGGGACAGAAAGAGGCGGTCAATTTCAGATGTTACGTAATTACGTTTAAAGGTGCGTGTTCCGATCGTCTTGGGACCCCCTGATTTACCCGGAAGAGGTATCGATTTTGATATCAGATGAAAGGCCGTATTTTTCTCATTGTCGTCCTGAAATTTGAGCCCTCAAATCCATTTCATTCCCAAGATATAAACAAATAAAACCGTTTTAGTGGTTAACCATCAACAGTATTGAATAGGGCTTTGCAATGTGTATTATTGCTTCTACCATAAAAACCGCAAGTTTGTTTCCCACGGTACTTGATGGGGCGTATGTGCAAGTGCCTGGCTCTCATATTAAGTAGAGAACACAACAGACATAAATCGGAACAAGCACCTTTAAGCGAGCTATTTTTTTTTGTAATCGGCACTTATTGAATTACAGTTTTTACTAAAAATACTATGTAAGTGTACAGTTTGTAAATCAATTGTGATTGACAAAAAAAAAAAAAAAAAAAAAAAAAAAAAAAAAAAAAAAAAAAAAAAAAAAAAAAAAAATTAACGTTAAGGCCGATTTCAATGTTTTGTGGATGAAAAGAAGGAAATTAAAAAGTCAGTTTTACATCACGATGTAAAAATCTCACCCGAAAATCAGATATCGCGAGAGAGATAAAGACAAAATGGGATCCATAGCGACCCCCCTTCCTTGGTCACTTTTAGTCGATAACTCTATCCGTCGCTGCGCCAGTTGACGGATGAGACCACCCTGTTGTAAATTTGGGCAGGCCTACATTGCAGAAAAGTTTTGATGATGACTTTGATATGAAATTAGTTTCTCTCGCCATTCGAACTGGCACTTGGGCAAACTAAGCTTCCAGATCGGATTAACTCTTCACTGAGATCTTAAGCAAGATTAAAACCGGTAATAGTTTTTGTTTACATTAGACTTTGAACAATATTTTCGAACACTTGGTCACGTACATGCTCAAATAATTCCTGAGTCAGGCCCATTCAAACCAGCCGTCCGTGCTGGGCGCTGACATTTTGATATTGCCCGAATAATATTAGTTTGGGTGCTTGTATACACACATAATGTCCAATTCGATACACACAATCCGCCAAAATAACAGTTGTAGTATGTTGGGTGCTATTGGGTGGTTAAATTTTGCACCCCATTGGCCCCACAACGATGAAATGACACGTCAGTGTCTTGATTTAAATAAACCGCCCTAATGAATACAATCTTTTCACCTAAGCGCGCATGGCATTATGTAACAAGAGTATCTGAGCACATGATCCAGTGCACTATTATTACAACCTGGCCACCTCTAACACATACATCATTTGTATCACTACCGATTAGTGTAAATGCAAGCGGCACCACAGTATGTGGACGAAGCGGAGGCAGCCATTGCTTTCTATTGTTGGTACTCCTTATTTTTTTCGTTGTGGTCGGCAAACAAAAAACATGCGAGGACGATGCATTTCTAAAGATTAGGTAACGTTTTGCCTCTCTATCTATATAGAACCTCTTTTTGTTTGACTGTACCTTTGTCATCTCATATGACTGGTTGGTTCCAGTGTAGAATTCAAGGCTGGTTCTTGATTTTAAATTGGTGGAGGAGTGTGTGTTCTAAATTCCGGTTGCCATGGTCTCCTTGAATTACTTCTGGTAGATATAAATGAGGGATACCAATTGTTCGGCATGTTACACATCCCAAGCAGTGCCCGAGCTATAAGATACTCTGACTATAGATGAGGTGGGGTGAAATCAATGTTACAAACACAAGTTAGCACCTGGTCTATAGCACCTGGTCTACTGACTTGTTAGAGGTGCGAAGAATATACCCATACAGTTACAGCATTTAATAGCCTTATCACACCTAATTGAGCGCGAATTTTAAAAGCACAAACCCTGCAGATGCGGACGCATACTGCCGGGCAGTGCTTTGTTCGTGCCCGCACTGACATCTACCACAGGGGGCTAGCGGGTCAGTCGCCGATTGAAACATCAGGAAGTTGGTTTTTGACCTATACAATATGGCGGGAAACAATGCATACACCTTGCAAAAAATTAGAAAATCTGTGTGGAATAGGTGCACCAGCAGTTGTATGCATTGTTTCCGCCAAGGGTATAGGTCAAAAACCAACTTCCTGTGCGACCATTCAACTCTGCGGCAGCCCGCTATCCATGTGTAGAGGTCAAGTGGTTGCCGGCGTTGACGTCACATAGATATTGACACCTGTTGTAGATATGGCTGTTACATAGAAAAGAGGGGAATATATTTATTTCAGACTTGAGGCTATAGTCGTGCAGTAGGCCCAAATGGCATTGCAAAGGAGTCTGCACAAAATGCTTGTTTTCTAGACAACAATTGACCCGTTGATTCCAAATCTCGATGATGCAACTTTGGCATCCTTGAGCATTTTGAGATAGGGAAGGGTAATTAACTGAAGAAAAATTGTAAACATTTCATTTAGGGTTAAATAGTGTATAGACATGTCTATGGTCTCGTTTGCTATATCTATAAACCTTTTGTATTTGCACGACAGACCAAAAACCTGCTAAATGCCATTCTGGGGTAAATATTTCTAATGATACGATTTCTCTTAGAAATTGGTTTCAATTGTTTGTATTGGAATACTACAACAGGAAATATAATTGTTAATCAGCTCAGAGGTACTAAGCAGAGGCTATAGTGCTGATCCCCATAGGGTCTGTGGGCCCTATCGATATACCCCTTAATTATACTCCAAAGGCATCAAAAAAACACATAACATGTATTTGAAATTCCTCTCCAACAACAACATGAAGAATTGAGCCCATTTTCAGATTAATTTTGTGCATTCTAAAAAGAATTACCCCAGGAAGAGACAGTGAATCATTTTACAGCTACTGTGTTAAACGTAATTGTACTAGGTAAAGCAAACTATACCTCTTTGATGCATAGGACGCATAGGACCAGAAAAACATATCTATTGACCTTTTGCTCAAGGAACATCAAGACTTAAAATCAGCAGGTTTAGAAACAATCAAAACATTCTGTGCATGCTCTTGCAAGGATGCATTGCAATGTACTTTGGGGTTACTGCTGGACTACTAAGAGATAGAGATAATATGGATGCCGTAGAAATAAAATAGCAGTTTCTTTATTCAAAGTTTGAATTTTGTATTCTCATTTTGTAGCGATATATCAGGTAATCCGCTGACATCGCTGACATCGGGAGTATTCTGGAATTTAACAAGCCGACGATATTTGAAGTTATTATTTTGTAATATTTATTGTAGTTCATTTTACTTTAAAAACTCGCCATACTTAGCGGCAACGGTCATGACAATGAAACTTTTTTTCGCACTACTTGATTATGGGAAACAGCATCTGTTTGAAAATCACAACTAGACAATAATTACGGAAGATGAGACAGGAATCCTGGACCACTTTTATTAATCAATTTTGAATTACATATTGATTTTCTGCTGTTGCAATACTTTTGGCCTGTGTGTGTATATCACATTTATTGTTCGTGGGACGTAATTGGTCACATCTTATAAACTTACTCAACTCCTCAGTAAATTACCAAGATGTTGACGGAGAGGCGCATTCTTGTTCAACAAAAAGCAAAAACGGTTACGTCAATGTTATCAAAACATATATGAACCCGAAAACACAATGAAGTAGAATAAAAAAAATGACTCACATTCGTAAGTAGAACAAGATCCTTTGGTGAGCAATAAACTATTTCCATTTTCACAGAAATATTGCAGAGAGCGCTCTAAAAAAGGGAACGGAGGATACATTTGCACATTTAACGGCATTGTCGACTCTGTACGTATACATTTTTTTTCTGTGTGTGAAGTATCGAAATTACAGATACAAAATCTCACATACAATCGTTGTAATATACAGAATTCATTTGTGCCTGTAACTTTGTATTCAATATAATGTTGTAAATTTATTAAAACAACGGCTCATAGTTTTCTCAAACTGCAATTCCCATGCCGATGTAGCAGGAGAATAGTCCTCCGACTTACAGTCTTCCTACAATGGTGAAGAATAGGGCACTCGATTCAGTTGACTCTTCATGTGACATTAGTTTCAAGCTTCATTCGTCTATGGAGCCCGGACTATGGCTCCTGCCGGATCATGTCTCCTTTTACACCGGCTAATTTGTTTATAATAGGGAAAGAATGTATAATAAAGAATAGATCCTTGGAACTAATTCGCCTAAAATAGCCCAGAGAAATGACGAAAATACAAATTCTCATTTCCTTGGCACATTTCTTCATGAAGTGTGTACATTTGGCAAGGAGTATAATTTGTTATTATCGTATTCCACTATCTCAATTAGATGAACTTGGTACAATAAGAATTAATTTTTCCATAAATACGCTGCACATCTTTATGCTCTTTATGAATGGACCATATAAGATAAATGTTATTCTATTCCAATATGCTATTTTTTAAATGCACTCTTCAACCCAACAGATATTCTGACAAGTTCCTGTTTTGCTGCTTGGTGGCAAATCTAGAGACAATAACAGAGTGCTTACCAGAACCAGATCAATTCTCATCTTGTAAAGATTTAATGCGTATTCCGCTGCTTCGCGTTTTCACGTGGATTCTTGGAATCAGCGCTCTACTTGGCAACAACTATGTATTTATAAGAAGTGTTCTTCCCGATCCAAAGAGTTTAGGAAGGCAACCATCGTTCATAGTTCAGGATATAATGGTTGGCAATCTAGCACTGGCAAACAGTTTAATGGGAGTTTACATGATGATAATTGCATCAGCAGATGTTTATTACAGAGATAGATACGCTTATTTTGAAGAGCAGTGGAAATCCAGTATCGTCTGCAAGATGGCGGGTCTTCTATCCGTACTTTCAAGCGAGGCGTCAGTATTTTTTATGACTGTAATAAGCATTGATCGGTTCCTTGCTTGCCTGTTTCCTTTCAATTTTGTAGCATTGAGTCCTAAACGTGCGAGGGTGACTGTAGTTATCGTTTGGATCGTCACCTTTGCTCTCAGCCTTACTCCATTGCTAGTACCGAGTTATTTCGGTAATGCCTTTTACGGGCGATCTTCAGTCTGCCTTGCCCTTCCGCTAACAAACACTAGACCAGACGGATGGGAATATTCTGTCGCTCTCTTTCTCGGTGTTAATCTTTTAGCATTCGTGATTATGTCAATTTGTTACGGCTGTATTTACTATTCAATTAAGTCGTCATCTATAAAATCCAGTCCAGAACCTAATGATGTTCGGGCAAACGAAATCCAAGTGGCTATTAAAATGGCGTTCTTGGTATTTTCTGACATGTGTTGTTGGATGCCTATTGTGTTCATGGGTATTCTTTCTCTCACCGGGGCCGTTAACCTTCCATCCAAAAGCTACGCGTGGGTAGCAGTGTTTGTTTTGCCGCTCAATTCCTCACTAAATCCATATTTGTATATCATTCTCACTCGCGAAATGCCAAGGCAACAGACTTTAAAGAATTCAAAGGAAGTGGTATTTTCTATTACAAGTCATGCACGACAACCACATGTGGAGAGCAATTGTGATATCGATGACGAGGAGACGATGAAATGTAAGTACTTATTTCCATTTTGCTTTATGCTATTAGGCAAACATATTATACGAGACGCATATACACCCGCATACCCATGAGTAGATTTATTTTTTCTGCTAGGTTGTAAACATATTTCCCTACAAGCTGAAAATTTAGGGCGATATTAATTTTGGCCCGTATTCTCAAACGATGTTTAACGATAATCACTGGTTAAATCGCATTTTAAACGCTCGCTAAAATAAACGCAATTCTCAAAGCATGGTCAAATGTAAACGCTGTTTAAATTTTAGCCGAACATCGTGAAACATGCCTAAAACGTTGTTAAACTTAGACTTGGTCCGGGGGTAGTTTAAGGCGTGTTTAACTTAACGTTTTCATCAAATGCCTGATATTTTCAGCTCTATGTGATGCTCGTGGTTAGACCAGTTACCTTTTCCACCCCCTCCTTTATTTCTCTTATCTTTCTTTTCCGAGTCCTCAGTTCATTTCTTCTCGTCCATTTTCCTTTGCTTCTATTTCATGCTCGTGTTTATCTGTTATAGTATTGAATGTTAGCAAGTGCGGCACAACGACATAAAACAGTTTTAAATAGACCCGGGCTTTTGTCTCCATCATTCAACAAATTATAAAGCTCCTTGCGTAACGCGACATTCTTGAAATTTACCCGTGGGCTTCATGCGTTGCATTTACAACTACGGAAGGCATTGTCTGGCATATAAATATTGTTCACGCACACGTAATTATGATATAGGCGAAGATAAGTCACAGTTCGGTGGATGGTATTTACGACGTTGAAATACAGTGGTTAGCTAAACGACTTGTTAAAATATTTAACCTGCGGTTTTTTAAACAGTGCGTTTAGCTAACCACAGTTTAGGCCTAACCACCGTTTATTTTAAACATCGTTTGAGAATACGGCCCTTTATCTTTAATATTTATTTTTCTCATTTTATATTACTTTTTCGATAAACATCATTACATTTTTTTAGAAAAACCAATTCTTTTGAACTGTTTCTGCTAGTGGTAGCATGATGTAACTGGCCCTTTATATGAGAACGTGGTTTCAGAACGTGGTTGAATTTTAACTCTACATACAGGAGGTCCCTATCAAAACCCCCTTTTCTGGTACCAAATAATGCAATGCAGTTGGCAGATTTTATTGTGTGCTCCTAGAACCAAGCACCCGTCTTTGTATATAGGGTGCAAGACAATCTTAAAGTGATGGATAGGGATGACAAGCACTCTCCTCCGGGATGAGAAGTACCAACACTGAGAAAACAAAATGAGCACCAAAACGCTTTATATGACGTCAAAATGACGTCATAAAGTTGACATCAATTTCCACGGACATAAAGTGTAGAAGAGGCAAAATAAAATCAATTTTGCACCAAAAAGTTACAATTAAAAAATATGCTGATTTTGGCAAATGACCAGTTTTAGTGCCATGTTTTCCGGCCAGTAGAATAGTGACGTCGTATTGGAAATCTTTGTACTTATTTTGAGAAGTTATCTTTGGTACCAAATTTAATAGGGAAAATCCAAGAGGAGTAAAATAAAAGTCGCATGAATGCCATGTGACCGAATAAATTCATATTAATAGATTTCATTGATGATTCATCACGACCGATATAGGCTGCGTGATCACAAATACCCAATGAAAGTATTTAATTTTCTGATTACTAAAGTGACACAATGGCATGAAAAAATATTCAGACATAATGAAATGGACCCTTACTAGCAAATCAATCATTTCCACAAATTTGAGAACAATTTGGGTGCTTACATTTTGTAAAAAAAGAGTAACTAGTATTATTTTCCTCGTACGCTTCACTTCTCTGCCACAGACAGCCAACGATGCTGACATTACTGCCAGCATTTTATGAAACTTAAAAAAGTTATGCAGTCAATATCATGCCTCATGACTATGCTGCTTATAATATGTGCAAGGGGGGTGGTCGGCTAACGACCTTTCGCTTATCAGATCAACATCTTACTACAACCCTGCACACCTGAAGTACAAGTCCTCAATCCCTGTATGAATGCTTTTGCATTGTATCAAAACATGCTAGATACACTGTAAATTCTGGCAGGGATGTTAAAATCCGCTGTGTTTCTTTGTAGAGCGCCATATAAATGCATTTTATTATTATCATTAAACCCTTGATTTTCCGTGTCAGTAATTGCCTGTAACTCTTGCTGTTTTACTACTGTTTTACACATGATGTAAACGCCCAAATTGTTTTCAAATTTGTGTAAGCGATTTTAGTAGAGGTCCATTTCATTGTCTGAATATTTTTCATGCCATTTTATCCATTTAATAATCAGAAAATTAAATCCTTTCATATGGCAATTGTGATCACGCAGCCTATATCGGTTGTGATGAATCATCAATAAAATTTTATTAAAATGAATTTATTCGGTAAACATGGCCATTATGTTTAGTGCATAATGTTTTCAAGCCAGTAAAACTAAATATCACTTAGCCGCCTACTCGCAGTATTTTGTATACTTGCCTTTACCAATGATGTCCTATGAAGTCATTATGGATTGTTTGTAATATTTTGGATCCAATGAACAGAAGTGCAACTATCCTTTGGTACCAAATTTAATCAGGATAATTCAAGAGGTTGTTGTACGGTAGTTGTTTGAACATGACGCCTGGTAACGTGGTTAAAAAGATACCACTACAACTTTAATTTCACTTCTGTTGGTTTCTTTCTTGAAAATTTATCGGTTGTCGGTCGTCGGGTTATTCGAGCATTTGAGAGCACATAACCCCATCGATTATGTGGTTTTTGTTTAAAAAAAATGAATTTATATTCAAATTAATCGATGAAATTCATACGACTACATTTATTACAGAAGCTGTACGGTCATATGATTTTTTTTTCAATGAAACCTATTCGGTAAAGTTTTGTCGAGGAATATTCCATGAATTTATTTTGGTGATGAAATAACTTGAAATTTCATCGAGTATATTCCTGCATGAGCGCCACGATTTATCGAAGGGTACATAGAAATAAAGTACACTCTGCCAGGAGTATGGAGTATAGCACCCCTTAAAAAGTGCAATATTTAAAAAAATCCTTTAATTTGCAGCTGACATCTGGTAGACTCTTCTTCAATCTCTGAACAAGATAGGTAGCTCTAACATCCTTCTCTCCGTACCACTGGTGGATCTGCTACGAGTTTAATTCCATTGACTAGGATGGACAAGCAAGATTTTAAGGCGGACGAGCTCAAAGCTTTAAAACAAGATTCGAGACGTTGCAAAGCACTCAATATTTGCACGAAAACAAGATAGTTTTCCTATCCAAACTATTGAGGCGAAAACAACATTTTTTTATTCAAAGGTATGAATTGAAGTGAAACAATACTAATTCTGAAACTGTGTTGGTGTATATATATATTATATATAGCATATATAGTATATCTATATATATATAATATATATGATATTATATATATATATATATTAACGAAAAGGAAAGGAAAGAGCGAGAGAGCCACTATCGTAATTCTCAATTGCTGGTAGAGTTATGGGCGGAGTTTGGATTTCGTCATTACTCAAAATAGGAGCGAAATATCCTAAAATCTTCGATTTTCTCTTTTTCAATCAAAAGAGTACGGATTGAAAGAAACTGGCCAACTTCAAATAAAGTGAACGTTGTTCGCCATCAATACTTTGTATTTTATCTTTGTGATACAAGTGTGTCTACCCCCAGAATTGGTTTTAAACATTGCCTACTAGTCATGTTCACATGTTTATATATTCCTTTTTGTTGGCTTTTTAGAGATTTCTACTTTTTGCATTTTTCCCAAAGTATACGATGCACAGAATCAGAAAATCAATGTTGGCTTTTTTTCAAATCGCGTATCAGCAGCCATCTTGGATTTCAAAATGGCCGCCATTTTGATCCTATAATGTGATAATCTGCTACATACAATGTAGCAAATGTAATTTCCACCATCTAAAAACCTATTTTGGAGAATGTCAATCTCAATGCAAAACATTTGATCATGTGGCTGTGGCGGCCATCTTGAAGTCAAGATGGCCGCCAAGGGAAGTTGTTTTGGCCATACCTGTATCTGAAGCTAAGTAGAGACATGATTATGACACTATACCAATGTTTTCCAGGTCAAGGATCCATTAAGAACATTAATACGGCATGGAACACGGCAGTGGAACCATCTTGAATTTTCAAAATTGGCTGCCAAAGAGAAGCCGTTTTGCCCCCGTTCTGGTCTCTAATCTATTTATTCAATGATGCTTGTATAAAACCATGCTATACCCCAGTTGCAGGGTCTAGGAATCCAAAAACATTGTTAACAACAACAACGGATCATTTGGAAATGGCAGCCATCTGATTTTGCCAATGGCTGCCAAGTAAAAAAAATTTTGCCAATAAAAGTCAGCAAACACATAGGTATGAACTATCCTACCGAGGGTCCCCTGCAAAAATGATGGGTTCAAGTTAATTACAAAATTATTTCTCTAACAAGCCTTGTTTTGACATTTTTCTGACAAATGACCTTCATTAACATGCTCGCCATTCAAGATGGCGGCCTGCATGGCTGCATTCAAGATCTTAACAAGCTAGAAATTACCACAAAAATCTCGAACTTATCTCGCTATATTCAGTTATAACACCATAAGTTTTTGATAATAAGATTATAAGTCACATTAATGTCTTCAAGTTGTTCTATTAGAAGTTCCTATTTTGCGTTTGTAACATTCCTTCAAATTCAAGATTGCAGCCACAATAATGAACCACACCTTTAAGATCTAAGAATATATCAAAATGTCATACCTATCTGCAATATATTATTTGGCATATACCAGAATTTTACGATAAAAGTGTAAAAAAGTACGAGATTTGTCCCTAACCATTACAAAGTCATATTAGCATTTTTATCTGGTTAAATATGCACAACTTTAAGATAGGGTCAATACAAAAATACTAATATATGGCACTTAAAAGTTTTTAAAATCCTGAAAGATGCCCATATTTTCTGCCATATTGAATTTTATGAAAAGTTAACAAAAGAGAAAAATCAGATCATGACTTTCTAACAGTTTCTTATATTCAGAGTAGTCAAAGACAAATACCGTATGTCATACATTTGCATTTATTTTCATCATAATGTTTAGTTTATGTCCAAAAAAAAGTATTACAGATAATACTGCTATGGCAATGGATGAATCTGAAATATCTTGCAGGTGGCCATATTGACCTTTATTTTGAATTTTAAACATGTCTATCTTTAAAAAAAAGTCAAAATGTCATATATAAACTTTTAATATTCAAAGCAACTCATCTCATACTTTTAATAAACAATTTAATAGTAATTTGTGGATGATATAAAATATATTACAAATAATATTATACGGCAACTTATAAGTTCAAATATCTTGCAAAATGGCCATTTTGGCTGCCAACTTGGATTTTAAGTATGTTTACTAGTTTCTGATGGTGAAAGATATATATCTCACCATACCTTAATTTACGCTTGTTTAGTAGTTCTTGGATGATAGGTATATGACAATTAAGTCTAAAGATTCGGAAGGTGGCCATTTTGAAATGTTAGCATGTTGAAACAAAAATGACAGATATGATTTTCTATTAAGGAGAAAGACACATTTCTGTACTTTAGTTTACATTTTTGCTGTAACTTTATGATGATAAAATTAAATATATAACTGACAATTCATAAGTTTATAAATTGTATATTAGGAAAACAAATATTTTTTTGGATTTAACTAAATATATATATATATATATATATATATATGATATTATATATATAATAATTTCTAGATTTTAAAGGTCTTAGAAGGGGGTCATGCATATTGGTAACCACTTTGAATTGGAGCATGTTAACAAAACAAAAATGCTATATATGGATTTTAAAGGTCAAAGGCATATAGGCCAATCCCATACTCTAACAAAGAAGAACAGAAGGACACCAACTACTTCACTCCTCAAAGAGCTCCATTGGCTACTGATCATTTTTTTTTTTTTTTTTTTTAATTTATCCTCGGCATCGTATTTTAAACGAGGTTCTATTAAGCGCATTGCACGGATCAATCATTAACAATCACTTCTTTCACACTCAGATAGTGTTAAACAAACGCTGCTTTCATTATATATATATGTATATATATATATATATATATATATATATATATATATATATATATATATATATATATATATATATTATATTACATATATAACAATTTCTAGATTTTAAAGGTCTTAGAAGGGGGTCATGCATATTGGTAACCACTTTGAATTGGAGCATGTTAACAAAACAAAAATGCTATATATGGATTTTAAGGGTCAAAGGCATATAGGCCAATCCCATACTCTAGCAAAGTAGGACAGAAGGACACCAACTTCTCCACTCCTCAAAGAGCTCCATTGGCTACTGATCAGTGAGCATGTTGGTTTTAAGCTTATGCGTCTTACCTACAAGGGTATTTCTGGACAATTTCCATCATACCTCACTTGGTATATTCCTGGCAGGCCAGTCTTGTGGTCTGAAGATAGCAAGACGCTCATCACTGTTCCTCGTACAAAAGGGTGACAGGGCTTTATAAGCAATGCAGCCCCTAGCCTATGGAACTCTTTGCCCACCCCCAAGTCCACCGTTACTTTTAAGAAGTGAAATTTAACCTATTTCTAAGGAAGTGAGCATGTCATTAAATTGGCATATATTGTCTCAGGTAATTGTTTTTTTTTATTAGATTGTGCTATTGTTTCTTATACTATAGATTATATGATACGTGTTTTACCTCAAGGTTCATTACTCTTAAATCTATCATATTATCATGTTTAGGCCAAACAGAAATTAAATGCCTTTACCTTAATTGATAAAGCACTTATCAATGATGTTTGTATTGTATTATGTAACACATCTTTGATGATATAACCAAAATTGCAACAGGTATGGCAATTAAGAGCTTTAAAAAAAAACCTTGACGATGGCAATGTGACCCCCCCCCCATCTTGAAATGGGAGCATACTATAACGAAGCAAAATTATCAGATTGAACTTTTTGAATGTCAACAGACCTAAGCACAGATTATAATACAATTTGTTTTATAATTTTGGATGATGTAACTAAAAATTACAGATATAACATATAGTAATTTAAAAGATTTGTAAAGGTGGCTATATTGACCACCATCTTAAATTTTGAGTGTTGGAAAAACGAATTACCAGATAATAGTTTCCTTACAGGCATGACAGGTAACAGACATATATTGCTACTTCAATTTGTACATTATACATTTTCGTCTATTTTTGAAGGCAAAATGTCAGTGTAAAACTACACCTGCTCTACGCCATTTTGAAAATTTAAGAGGCTGCCTAACCAAGTGTTCCAAGTTGCTATCAAAATATAAAATACTAGTTGAATACTAGACCATGGAAACAGGGATAATAAAACACTGGAATCAGGCCTCTACCAGTCTCAGAAACCGGGATATGGGCAAAAGCGACTTTATTTGGCGGACATTTTGGAAAATTTATATTGCCGCCAAATCCAAATGATCTAATCCTTGTAATACATGATCTTATTGGATTCCTTGCCCCTAAAGCATGGGTATAGACACCAGAATCATGATTCTACTAGTTTCAGAGACGAGATGAGCAAAAAACTTGGCCGCCATTGCATTCCAAAATGCCGCCATAGGGTCTTTTAAAAAATGCCAAACATTATTTTCTCATTTGGTGAACCATAAGCTTTCAGAAAGGTATAGTTTCATAATCTCCATAAAAAGCCAACAAAATTACATAAGGAACCTGACTAACAACAACACAAATCATAAAATTGAGAAGGCTTCAGTACCTGTGTTAAACAATGCATAATGTATCTCACTATTCATAAAATCACTTTCACTGCTTCACTGAAAACTATTCCTGATTAGTTTGCGGGGCGTTCTGAAACAAATTCTTAGGGTTTATGCTTTGACTATTGATTGGCATTGTGAGTCCCCTACCCCCAAAAAAAATAACAGAGGAAAGCAAACCACTTTTTCTTTAAATTCTTTTGAGCGTTCTTCGGGCCAATCATATCATGAAGTATTAATTCTAAAATACCATTGTGTATCAATGTTGATACGACGCTATTAAACGTACATAATAGTAGGTAGCCATGGTCCAACTTATGCCTGACCGTAAAAATTGAGTATGGACACAATTTTTCTGTGAAAATGATAGATAGGGTGTGTAGAATAAGAATCTGCACGGTGCCACTGGGCATCCTTGAGCATTACCAAAGAACTATAATCAAATTGGAAATTATAAAAAAAATTATCTATTCAACCCTAGATTATCAAACTATGGAATACAGAGAGATATACGGACCCAATGAACAAGTGTAGGGCACTTGTAACATTGAGTCACACTCAAATTCAAAATGGAAGCCAAATTAATAATTTAAATATGCCATATAACAGCAAAACCTGCGATAAAAAATAACACATGAGTACTTAGATTATGTTTAGACACAATAAATGTATTTCTTGATACTTTTAAAAGTTGTAACCTGAAGTCAATCAAGATGGCAGCTAAAAAAGTGAATATTTAAAAAAAACACTTGACCCAAATATCTAAATATTACCTTCAGATACATTATTGTGTCAATGAAACAATTAAGAAATGTACCTATGCTTCATAACAAGTGATACCAGGAATCGGATAAATATTAAAAACGGGGTCAAGTTATAAATTGAGTGCAATCTATGGGAAAAATGTAATTCTATGGTATTTTAACAAACTTTGCACCATATTATTTTCGTTCGATTTGGCTTTTAAAACAAATTGAAATGTATGTTGTACATTGGTTAGGATCAAAGTACATTTTTAATGTCATTGACACATTGATTTCGATTTGAAGGTGTAATACTATAAATTTGGCCAAGTATTTTTGAAGATGTGCCCGTTTTGCTGCCATATTGATTTACGTATGTTCATTTAAAAGTATCGGAAATACCGTGTGAGTCAATAAAAACCCTACATTCAGGAAAGATTTTTCTTCAAAGGTTACGGTATTTTTGCCTTCAAGTTGCCCTTCGTTGTTTACAGAGATAAACAGGCTTCAGAGATTTTTATTTGGTGTCTTTCGGGTTGGGTCTCAGAAATATGTCAATTTGCGGAGAGACCTAAAAATTCAGGTTGGCCGATTTTAGCCATACCATATGCGGAGGACTGACACGACGTATACATAACCAATTATAGCAAAGACAATCACCACATGCAATTTCAGATTGCATCGAATTTTTTCTCGACAAAACATTATCAGTTTGAATAAAATGGTATATTTTGAACATAATTATAAGTAAAATATCTTCAAAAAATTAAATTACCATGTCAATCATAAAGAGTCAGTTATTGGAAATCATCCCATATCAATGTCTCAGTTCAGAAAATAATGAAAATGCTCAGAAGATTTGTTGTTTACATCTCTAAGGTTAATTATTTTCCACAAAATTACAATAACTCAGAGGTCATACATTGCAAGAAGAAATACAGCTGAAGTTTTCTGTAAAGAAATCGGAATTAAACCTTAAAAATAAAAAAAATAAAAAAAATAAAAAAAATAAAAAACTTTCTATGGTTTCACTTTTGCTCCCAAGTTTCGGTGTAGGTTAATACTCATAAATCTTGCTGAACCAAAGTAAAACTTTGGTCTTGGCCAACCAGCTTATCTTGATTTTCTTATTCAGGAAATTTAACCTTTTTGTACTTAGCATTTTCGTTTGTAATCTCGGATCTTTTGTTTAATATCCTTCACTTACTCTCCCACCTTCTATGTTTCACAATAATTTGGTGTTAAATGGTTGTACTCCAATTCACTGCTGAATACCATGTTACTTTATTTAAGCGATGCATCTTTGTTTGCTCCAATCGCCAACTGATTTTTGAAGTGTCTCGCAAATAGCGAACTTCTTTTCTCCAAAGTCCAAATGACACCATAAACGTTTTCTGAAAGCTGTTTAATCCTTCTTTATGTTCATGAGCAAACATTTGAGCAAACAATTCTTAACGATTTTAATTATGTTTTATTCTGAATGTAGGGGTTGTTTTTTGACTCACCCGTTACATTAATGGATCTAGTCAACATAACCTACGTACTATTCATGTCTATTTTTTAATCGCAGGTATTTGCTGTGTATATGGCATTTTTTAGAAATTAATATGGAGTTGTAGAGCATTCATTTGAATTTGAAGTATGCCTTAATGTTACCAGTACCAACACGTGTTCATTGGATCCTATTAGTCTATCTAGTACCTCCATAGTTTTATAATACAGGGTTGAATAGATAATTATAATTATAATATGTTTTTAATTATAGTTCTTTGGTAATGCTCAAGGATGCCCAGGTGGCACCGGCCGATTCTTATTCTACAACATGCTAATCTAATATCATTTTTCACAAAAAAATTTGGTCCATACTCAACTTTACGGTCACATTAAGGTTCTACCTGACTATAATGATTTATAGGAAAAGATTAGTTCCCCGCTCCAACCCTTGCTTATGCTTTTTATTTCTGTTCTGTCTTTTTCATGTTTCAGAAAGAAAATACATCTCGGGCGTATTTAATTGTCTTCTCCATTTGCGAAAACGCTGCTTTGAATCACAAGATCATAGTAATACTAACCTTGACCAGCTTGGAAGCTTTTGCTGAAGTATCAAGAATGGTTGCAGCGATTAGTGTTCTAATCCTTTCCTCTTCTTTTCTAACCTTGGCTAGAATTTGGGTCAACAAAATTGTAGTTCGGTATGGATTTTCTCGCGTTGAAGGTGGGTGCAAAATAACACATGGTCCTGTCCTAACCGATAATTTTAACCGATGCGATACAAAATATACCCTGACAAGCTACTCTTTGTAGCACAGAAAGGAATGGGGGGAAACTGACGAAATTAATGCCGAGTTAGGCTATTTACATTTGGTGAATTAAAAGCGTCTTAATAATATACCTTGGTTCTCCATTAATTGATAAAAATAAAGAGAATGACTGCAAACACGGTTACACTGAAACTCGATTACATATAACTGTACACCAGAGAGATTTAGGAGATCTCGGCGGGGTCCTTAAAAGCTTGAGATAAGCCGATTGATCCCCATTCACAACCTTTTATCCCAAGTACTTGAAGAGGTACCTTTGAAGGGATGTGTGCGACCGCTCCAATTAATTGATCAATTTACACTGCTTTAAACCAAAGAGGTTCTATATAGTAGAGAGTCAAAACCGTTACGTCATCTTTAGAAATCATCGTCTCGCATGTTTTGCCGACCACAATAGAAAACATGATAGTACCACATAGAAAGCACTGGCTAGCCTCCGCTTCTTCCACACTGTGGGTGCCGCTTTGCATATGATACACTAATCGGTAGTGATAACAATGATGTATGTGGTTAAGGGGGCCAGGTGTAATAGTAGTGCACCTGGATCATTGTGGCCAGATACTCTTTTTTCTCATAATGCAATTCGCGCTTAGGTGAAAGATGTATTCATTGAGGCGGTTTATTTTATATCAAGACACGGACGTTCCTGTTCATTCGTTGTGTGGCCATGGGTAGGAACAAAATTTAACCAAAAAACCCCACACCCAACATCCAACATAACTGGATTTTTGCCGTTGTTGTATCGTAATTTGACATTATGTGGTGTATCCAGCACCCAAACTAATAAGATTCCGTGCATATTCAAAATGTCAGCGCCCAGCACGGACGACTGTGTTTGCAATAGTGCCTCACCCCCTTGGTCTTAACTGTGAAGATTCAACCAATGAACATGCAGTGTTTTTCAGTTAAGGAATTTGTTGAAATAAAATATTTAGTCTCTGCTTCAAATAGCATGTACAATTGCATATTTCTGAAAACAGTAAGGAAAAATAAGAATCTTATGAACGTTCTTCAGAAATAGACCTATTTTGTTTTGAGTGGAGATTTTCGAACATATTTTTAGAAGAATTAATTTTCTTTCTTGTGCACTTTCCTGTCATTTATCCTGTAAATCTAACAACCTATTCTGAATACTGAATATTCTAGTCTAAAGCACTCATAATCAAGATCCAGTAGTGGCAGAAACGGCAAAATTGATATTTGCCATGAAAATATAGCGCATTTTTTTGAAATTCCCGCCTGACTACTTGAGTCCGATGAGGTCATGGCACTGTTAGTAATTTATCTTTCCCTAAAAATCGCTCAACCGTTAATAGTTTATCTGCTCCCAATCCAGGGTTCTTTCGCGACCCTCATGCGTAACCCTACGTGTATACTAACTCAATGCTAATGTCCTACATAATAACCTTTTCATACCATTTACACACCATGCTTTGGATAAGTTGATCCACTCAGCCATGACTAGTTGCACGTACATTTACGACTGATTTTTCGCGACGAACCCCAGGTTTCTACCTATTGTGTTAAGTGTAGTTAGCCGCAATAGAAAACCTCACTGTGAATAGGCGGTAACAACATATCTGTTTGAAGTAAGGACATACACCTCCTTTTCCTACCACTATTCCCTGCGTAAACCGTACCGTCTGTTTCCCAAAAGGTTCTATATAGATAGACAGGCAAAACGTTACGTAATCTTTAGAATTCACCGTCTGCATTTTGCCGACCACAAAGAAAACCTAGAGTACAACAATAGAAAGCATGGCTGCTCCGCTTCTTCCACAGATTGTGGGTGCCGCTTTGCATATTACACTAATCGGTAGTGATACAAATTAATGTATGTGTGTACGAGGTGGCCAGGTGTAATAAGAGTGTACCTGGATCATTGTGCTCAGATACTCTTTTTGTTCATATGCATGCGCGCTGAGGTGACAAGATGGTAAATTCAGTGAGGCGGTTTATTTAAAATTAAGACGACTGATGTGTCACTTCATTCTTTGTGGCCATGGGTAGACAAAATTTTACCACATTCAATAGCACCCAACATCCAACAACTGATATTTTGGCGGACAGTTGTTTTTTATCGATTGCCCATATAATGTGTGTATACACACCCAAACTAATAAATTTATTTCCGGCATATTAAATATCAGCGCCCGCAGGACGACTGGTTTTGAAATGTCGTTTCACCCCCGTGGTGTTTCCTTGAACCTTTCCACTTTGCGATTTTGCATGCCGGTTTGCTGGAAGTGTAATTAAGTTACCGTTTTCAAACTATTATATTTTGTGTTTTGCCTTGTGAACAAATTAACGCCTACTGCCTATATGCATGCTTCTGCAAATATTTTGGTATTGTAATTTTTCGTCTTTGTTGAGATTCATGCCCGCCAGTTTTCTCCGATTTCTATATAACTTATTTGTCGTATAAATCTCTCGGATTGTACCATTGAACCTGTTATTATCCTCGCGGATATTGAAATGCAGTT
>JAMKCH010025371.1:0-30883 GCA_023653785.1 Ophioderma brevispina
TATAGAGCGCAAATGCTCGGTGAATCTGTCAGCTAAGCGACGGGAAGTCTCACCGATGTAGAGTTTGTGACACTTAGTGCAGATGATGGCGTATACTAGATTGGAAGAAGTGCACGTGAAGTGACTTGTTATGTCGAAGCTTCCCTTCGGACCTTGAAGGCGATTTTCTTCGTTTAGAGATACGTAAGGGCACGTGTTGCAGTGGTTTCGTTCACAACGGTATGTTCCCGGGTTGTTGACTTGAGTTGATGCAGAAGGGTGAGATGCTCGGATGACATGGTCGGATAAGTTGCGGGTCCTTTTTGAAGGCAGTGATGGGTGGTTCACTGAAGACATCTTTAGTGGTAGTGTTGTTTTGAAGAACCTTGAAGTTGTTGAAAATGATGTTCCGAATAGGCACGGTTTGCGGGTGGTAGGTCAGAACCAGTTGGACACGATTGGATGGTTGTTTTACGGTCTCTGTAAGTGCTGATTTTCTATCCACTTCTCCGGTGCGGTCAATAGCAGATTGGATGACATTACGAGGATATCCGCGCTGATTGATGAATTCTTTCATTTCTGTCTGAACCTTGTTGAATTCATCCTCGTTGCTGCTTATGCGTTTGGCTCGAAGAAGCTGACTGTAGGGGATAGAGTCCTTGCAACTCTTGGGATGGCTTGAGTTGTAACGGAGATAACTATGTGAATCAGTCTTCTTGTAGTGAATGGTGGTAGCAATAGTATCCTGGTCTATGGATATGTGGAGATCCAAGAAGTTCACGCTCTTGTCGGAGATTTCCCAAGTGAATTTCAAGCATTCATGATAATTGCTGACATAGGCAATAAATGATTCAAGATCAGTTTTGGATCCAACGAAGATTCCCAGGATATCATCAATGTATCGCTTGAACAGTATAGGTGATGTAGCATCATACTCGTTGAGCATCTTCTTCTCTATATATCCAACTGTTAAACAAGCCACACTTGGGCCAATGCAGGCGCCCATCGCTATTCCCCGGATTTGTTTATAGTGTTCTCCGTTGAACTGGAAGGTGTTATTGGTAAGGACCAGGTCAATAAGTCGGAGAAGAGTTGAAGTTGATGGGGTCTGGTTGGTGCGTGTGTTAAGATAATGCTCCAATGCTTCCATGCATAGGTTGTGAGGAAGGGATGTGTATAATGAAGACACGTCCATGGTGAAGAGGTACTTGTCCTTAACTTAACATACGTAGGCAAGTATGTCACAAGAGGTGCCAAAATAGTGTCGAGATATTTGGCTATGTACACAGTGGGACACGAATGAGAGGACACGATGGGACGTCCTGGGGAACCTACCTTGTGGATCTTGGGCAGTATATAGAAGTTGGCTGCTTGTGGGGAAGAGTTTATCAAATTAACCGCGGTTTTGGGAAGATCTTTATGCTTGATAAGTTTCTTGATAGTGTCCGAGATGATCTTTTGATTGGTGGCGGTGGGATCGCAAGCTAGTTTGGTATAGGTATTGGTATCAGAGAGTTGTCTATCGGCTTCCTTGATATATAAGTCAGTGTTCCAGACTACAATGGCACCTTCCTTGTCTGCGGGCTTGATAACAATGTTCTTATTGGACTTTAGGTCTTTAATGGCGGTCCGCTCATCCTTGCTTAAGTTCGTCTGTGTTTGTGGTGGTTGTAATGTAGGATTCAACATCGTCACGACATTTCTCGATGAATTTATAAAGTACTTTACTCTCACCTGTGGGTGGTGTCCAAATCGAACGTTTCTTTTGTAGCGCCTCAAATGGATCGATGTCGTCCATGGAGTTCTCAGCGTCTTTGAAATGATATTTGAGACGAATTCTCCGGTAGAACGCATCCATATCACGGCGAAGATTGAACTCGTCGGTTCTTTCTTCAACTGGGACAAAGTTGAGACCTTTGCTAAGCACGTTACGTTCAGCATCGGTAAGATGTAGATCAGGTGGAATGGTGACGACTATCTTCGAGGTGGAATAGCACGTGTGTGATTTGGCGTCGATGTTCGTTCTGGTCGGGAGCAGACGATGTAGCTTGGATTGTTTGATCTCAGTGATGAATTCATACAGTTTCCGGTTCAATGAGTGAATGATTTCTTTAGGGTGAGACATGTCTGGCATGACAGTTCTTAGTTGATTCTTGAAGTGTTGTAGCTTGTGGTGGAACTCATCCTTCTTGGCAATCATTGCTGATAAAATAGATCGCATGAGTTTACACGAACATTGATCAAGAATAGCTTAATTCCTTTGACGGTAACATATGTTGTTGCATACATTGTCATGAAATTTTAAACGGAGTCCCTTTGGTATGAGCTTGTGACGGAGACATGTACTGATGAACTTGACGTGGCTTGCAAATCTGGTCTTACCGAAAGTGGCCATGGCAAGTGATGTGATAGTCTTTTGTAGTTCAGCAGGGTACTGGTGTATTTTATCCTTAAGTTGACGATAGAGTCCAGATATATGCTGTTTCAATGATGGCATGCTGGCAGT
The DNA here is from genome assembly GCA_023653785.1 of Ophioderma brevispina. Classification (NCBI taxonomy): domain Eukaryota; kingdom Metazoa; phylum Echinodermata; class Ophiuroidea; order Amphilepidida; family Ophiodermatidae; genus Ophioderma; species Ophioderma brevispina. The sequence goes on from JAMKCH010025371.1 coordinate 2,486, forward strand.
AATGATGAAGGTCGCAGAGGAAAATTTAAATAATATGTAGGTCGTAGTTCTGCGTAGTACTGGAATAATTATGAAGTCGTAAGATTTGGTAGAATGATCACAGTACTGTATGGTATTGAAAATACACAACGTTTCGGACCAATGGTCCTTTATCAAGTGAAAGACTTAGCCTTACGAATATTTTGTTTACGTTTCAGACAATATGGAAGCATTGGAGCATTGTCAAATTTGAAGTTCTTCAGGATGCGGAGAGTGTGTGGAGAGTCCTTAACATACGTAGGCAAGTATGTCACAAGAGGTGAGTGATGGACGCCTTATAACTTCATTGATACATGTATCAGTTCAAGAAGAGTTGAATGAAACATAGCATACGAAGAAATAAAACATCGGTGACAACCTTTTGATGTAGAAAAATGCATTAGACCAAAACATGCCACATCTTTTTAAATTAAAAGGTTTCAAATATATAATTGGCTTTTAAACCATTAGGACACCATCGCAATTCAACACAATATTATTATATTTTTCCTTTGCCAATATCTATGGAATATACACAAGCATCTGTGTGTGTATGTCTAAAATTGCCAAATTTCCCTATTGACTTTATATGCAAAATTTAAAATCCAAGGAACCATATCAAAAATTTATTTGACATTAATATGCTTGCCAGATATGTTTTGAGCAGCCCAAATGGTCATAGAATCTACGTGTTTAAATAGAGATTTGAAAAAATTTTCATTTGCCAACTCCTAATAATGATGCTATACGCCTTATGCCTTATAGTAGGAAACTGTAGTGAAAGAGTGTGCGCTTTCGGATAAAATTGTGAATTTTTGCACACAAGTACTTTAGGCATTGATAATCCATAAAATTGGTGGAAGCACTTGCCAACTCCCCACCCCGTCCTTAATGGACCCCAGCTTGGGTTGCAAGGTTATGCAGGGGTCAAAATTTTAAAATGCCCCTATCATGTTGAAAAGCACATGACACTCTTTCTCAGATCACAAGGATTCTACAAAGGTATGGTTTACACTATTTATGGCTTATAGTTTCGGAGTTATGGGGTAAAAACTGTAAAAAATGGTGAAAAAGTCAAATTTGATGTGTACATGGGTGAAAAGTTAAAAGTTGCTTTGATTCAGGTAATATGTGGTGCAAATTGTTTCCCTAGCTTTAAGGATTTAAATAAGGAACAGTTTTCCTTATCTGTTATGCTTAGTTTTCACGTTATTCAAAAAAATAGGTCACAGGTCAATAGAATAGAATAACTCCCAATAGCTATTGACTTTATTCGCCATTTTGGTTAATAACCAAACACGTATGATAGTCAAACCTATTCCTATATTTAATTCTATGGGATGAGCCAACACTTTGAACCACGTTTTACAAAAAATGGAGCAACTTCCTGTACAAACCAAAATATAAGCCATAGGTAGTATAAACTATACCTTTTTGGCATCCTTGTAACCAGATAAACGCTTTTCAACACAATCGGTATTTTTTTTAATTATCAATGCATAAAGTACTTGTGTACCAAAATTCATAATGTTATCCAGATTTGCACACTCACATGAGATCTGTACACTAAAGTCCCCCGCTATTATACCTTAGTTTCTTAAACATTCAAGTGAACTAGCCCAAGTGGTTTTAACCTTTGTGTTTAATAGACAATATCCATTAGGGTCGCTCGGTATGCTGAGGGCAAAGCACTGCAGATTCCTTTTTATCTAGACGTTCAGAGCCATTGTTAGTCTATTGTTACTGCCTATGCAGTTGAAAAGAATCAGGTGTTATCACTACCCGATTTTTTTTAAATACCTAACCTCATTCACGAATAAATAAACCTTGAGCTTCTGCGTTTAATTAACTTTGATCGCATATTTTATCATTTATTCGATAATGAAACAAAGATGAACAAAACTAAAAAATTGCATTTGCTTGTTCTGCCACATAATTTCATTAATTTTGACAGGACTTGGACACAAACATCAATGACCATCACTGCTTATGTGACTTGACTTGTTTGGGGTCCAAAGTCACATAAAGGAGTAAATAAACGCCGTTTTCAACAAAAATAATGCATGAGGCAGCTTGGGACCTTTCATCAAAGTTATGCTCAGCATGGCGGTTAAAGGTCATTAAGGGGGGACATGGCGTCATCTTCATACAATATTATGATTATTGCAATCACATCACATAGTTTCTTTGAATACAAGCAAGTGATATACCAAAATGTTTGGTATGATGAGCCTTTTTCAAATATATTTGTCTCGGATCATATCGACCTCCGGTATGCTAATTAGCAGGGTCAAAGGTCACGGCACCAAGAAAATCAGAAATTCAAAATGACAATTTTGCCCCCCCCCCCCCCATTATCTCAAAAATAGAAAGTTATTTGAACATAGTTTGTTTCTTAAACAATTACCTATGGCCACGATCTGTGATCCTATGAGAGCGTTTACCAAAATTATATTCCGTGTTGCCATGGCAACCGTTCAAACTTCTCTCACCATTTTTGCTACTGGTGGCATACAAAAATCTATGTAACTAAAAAACTAAAGGGTTTTATACAAAATCCTCTCATAGAATCATAGTATGTACACAAAACTAATTTGAAGTAAATAGGTCAAACCGTGTTTGAGATAAGTGTGGGGGGGGGCAAGTTTGCAACCTTCGAAAAATGGCAAAAAAAAGATACAGGCCAATAAAGTCCAGAAGCGTTTAATTGTTAATTAATCAATTATTAAATTAATTAATTATTGCAATTTTGTTGTTTAATTCTAAATTTATCAATTCTATTAATAATACTACTTTTTAAATTAAAAACAAATCTGTAAATGGTCACTTTTACTTCAAAATTAATTTACTTTTGTAATTCTCTTAAATATTACTGCTTGAAAAAACAATGAAAAACAAAGTAAATGTAGCTGCTTGAAAAACAATATGAAACATAAGAAATCGTCTTTCTCTGTGTGATGCTGTACACTCTGATCAACCATAACATTTGAACGAATGTCCGATTTTCACCAATAAAAAGTAATACTCCTGAAAGTTGGAGAATTCAGAATTTTAGAAACTACAATTTGATCTCTCAAAGCAAACTGACATCCATTCCCCCTTAAGGGCCCTCTCCGGCTGAGTTGTTAAATATTTTTAAAATTCATATGCTACAAAATGCAAGGTAGCATTTTTGTGCCACTTGCACGGTGCATGTTATAAAGTAAATTTTTCACAATGTCCGATGAACGGAAATTTGACTGAAATTATCCTTATGGCATTTTAAACACGGTGAAATGTGTTTCGAGAACGAAATTCATAAAGGGGTCAAAAGTCAAATTTCAAAATGCTCCGATTAGCTGCATTTTGACTGAAATGATCCTATGACATTCTAATGATGTTTAACTATCTTTGCGATCGACGGACTATGTATTACCTTTAAGATAACTAAATATCAATAGTTTTGAAATAAGTTTCGTAGGCATTAAATAATTTTAAATATGATTACCTTGTGTGTTAATATACTCCCGGGGTGGGGGGGTCAAAAAAAAACAACAACAAACAAACAAACCCGCACACAGTTATAAGCAACCTGCCAAGACTTTTTTAAGATTATAAGTGCTTCATTAATTGCAAAATTCATCAATTTTGTAGTATTAATCTGTTCTATGACACCTCACCAATCCTACACAATGACACAATACAAAATGTACCAAGAAAGCAATGTTACTTTCCATATCCGTAATTTGTTGGGTTGCTACATAGCAATGTGTGTTGGGAATTTGTTTGAAAATGGCGGGAAGTATCATGGGACAAGGTCCAACATCTGAACCCCTTTCACTGCAAAAGTGTGTAAATAACGTTTGCCAGATATAGAGCAAAGTATATTTCGGGACTGCAATTTTTGGGTACAATTCATCTTAAGCTGAAATATAACATTGAAGCATAGCCAGAACAAAAGAAACACCTCACACTGTACTGGCAATGAATGGAGCAGTCGATGTATGCTCGTCGAGCTCACCCTGAAGAATTTCACCATGAAATCCTGTACAGGCTCTGACTATCCATGCTTCAACACAGCATGCACCTATGGGGCCTTGCCTAAAATCCAATTTGTGAGTGTGAATAAGCTGAACAGACAGCAGACCCTCTGTACCAGCTGCAATGTCGCCTCCACCATCCTCACAAATGATGCTCTGTGTCGGGCTGGGTTGATGACTCCATGCACATGGGATTGGCTGTTAAATCACACCCTTAGAGATCAAGTCCCTTCCTGGTTTGTGGCATACGGTATAAGATATACTATGTAGCATGATTGAAAAGCTTTTGTTCCAAAAGCTTGTAGGTTATGCTACAATCTTGTTCATAATTCCTGGAATCACTTGTTACTATCGGCAGCTATGAAAGAGATAATAGGCTTGAAACGCATTGTAAATATACTTGTCTTTCCCTACTCCCCGTCCCCTCTCCAATCAGTGTTGGAAAATAATAATGGTCAGATTGCGTCAATGTGTGTCGTGCTTCATGCAACTTGAAATGAGGGTGGCGGGTACCAATCTGTCACAAAGTGTTTCCCACAATTCTGAACAAGATTGTAGGACACCTTTACATGTTACAGACACGTACTGTGATACTGATACCATCATTTAACTTCCGCATGATGGTCTTGTCAAGTGTCATTGGCAGGCTCTATCCCAAATCCTGCCGAACGATTTCAAAATTCTTGTTTTATCTAATACCTTATAGACACAAAGTTTCAAAAAGCATTCTCCAGGGTATCATTGTTGTACTGACGCATTAATGTTATGGTCCTGAAATTTTAAGCCATGCTAAAGCTAATTCCAAAACTGCTCACATGACCTGGTTTGACCTAGATGATGCGTTTTGGCATTGTCCATATGAATTATTCTAATTACTCTGCTGCCCATTATTGAGGGTGCAGCATTCTGATTGGGTCAGTTTACTGCCCATTATTCTGCAATAATGGATCGCCAATGCATTTTCTTATTAAATGAATCTTTTTAAGGTATTAGAATAGAAATAAAGGGTTTGGCAGTGTCATTTATGGGCTCATAATGTATCCTCGGGCCAGAAAAACTTTCAAATAATGGGCTCGGCTGCGCTCACCCATTAGTAGTTTTTCTGACCTCGGAACATTAATTCGCCCATTATTGGCCTGCACACCCTTGATTTCTTAAATATACTATACCCTCGAAAGATTAAAATTACCAACTTGTTGCAATTGTACATTAAAGAGAACATAATGGCATGAAAAAAATTGGGCATAATGAAAGGACTCCTTACTGAAATCACTTCAACGATTTTGAAAACAATTGGATGTACATTTCTGTAAAAACAGTAAAACCAGGAAGAGTTCCGGGGGGAGGTGTGCAGTTTGTGGTAATTTCTGGCACAAGTATGCTTACATTACTGCCAGCCTTCCCAAACTTGAAAGCATGTTGTCATCAGCCACAGACCATGTTATTGTCTATGTGCTCAATCCATCTTGCACTTGCCAGATTCAAATCTTACTACAAGCCTAAAGTACAATGCCTGAATCCCGGTCTGAATGCTTTGAATTGTGTCGCAAAACATTGCTAGATTACACGGTAATCTGTCGGGATGTGAAACACCTCGCTTTTCTGTTCGGAAAGATTCTCCACAAGATGTCTGTCAAGGTGGATGGTAAGGAGATACTAATTACAAAGGTATGCTGATGCTTTTAATTTTTTTTTCTTCTTATTAACGTGCTTGGGCTGGAGGTGGGATAAAACATACAAAGTATGCCACCAGACCCCAATCAAAAACCTTCAAATAATTACAAAACGGAAAATAAATTGCAATTCAACATCAAATTATACAAAACTTAACTTACTTGTACCAAGACACATACCAGACCACTGAGATCATTAGATCTTCAAGTAATCTAAGTTAACAAAGTTTAAACGGGGGTTTATACCAATTATGATATAAAAGCAAAGATGTACAAATGCATATATACCAATACAATTTAATGAATTAATTGTTGCCAGACATTGCATGGATTTTTCAAAATTGTTAATCATATACACTGAGCCAAATGGTTAATTAATATATAATTAATAAATTTTTTTTAATTCATTTTTTATACCAATTTAAGTTAGGCAGTTTTCTGGAAATTTTGTGATGATTATGAACCTACTGATATTGCTTCTATTCATGATTCGGTTCCTTCTCATGGCAGCGCTCCTCTAGCTTTCTCTCCTATTACTGTTCATGAAGTTCTTTCTGTTCTCATTGACTTCTTAAATTCTAATAAAATTCTCCTGAGTCCGATGAAAAATTCTTCCAGTTCTTGAAATCATGTAGTGCAGAAATGGCACCCGTTTTATGCAAGATGTTCAATGGGTTTATTTCTATGGGTAAAATTCCAAAATCTTGGAAGTTGGCAAATGTTGTTCCTATCTATAAAGCCTCGGTAAGCCAAAGTGCTACTCAGGTCTCGGCCAGTGTCTTTAACTTCGTCTTGTGTAAAATATTGAAAAAAGTGGTGGCTTCTCGTATTATGGATGATATCGAAGAGCATGGATTCTTGATGACAATCAATTTGGGTCAGGACAAAGTAGAAATTGGGAGCAAATGTGGTCTTTAAATTCTTTCACATCATTATGAAAATTTGGATGGGGCGAAATTGCAATCTGTTGAACTGTTTTCGTGATTTTATCTGCCTTTGATAAGGTAGATCATAATCTTCTTATTCATAAACTATACAGATGGTTGTTGTAAGAGGGTACTCGTTTCTATTTGGATTCAGAATGTTCTTATGGACAGGGAACAGAGGGTATTTTCAAGTGAATTTTCTGGGTGGACTTCTGTCACTTCTGGTGTTCCTCAAGTTCAGTGCTTGAACAAGTATCCTTTTCCTTATTTTGTCAGTGATATTACTTAGAATGTGGCTTCTTCTCTTCCAATTTGCTGGATGACCACACATTGGTTGAGGAGACCTATTAAAAATCCAAATGATAGGTTTGACTTGCAAAAGGATCTTGACAAACTCTACAGTTGGTCAATCACAAACAAGCTTCCTCTTAATGCATCCAAAGTGTGCTTTATGCACTTTTCTAGATCCAAAGCTTGCGGCAAATCGGATTACGTTTTGGGTAGTGAACGCCTGAAATCAGTTGATGATTTTCAAATTGATTGTACTCGATTTCTCCCAATCTTTCATTTTCCTCTCAGTAGATTTCTTGTGCAACAAAATCTCTCGTCTTGTGGGTGTTTCCTACAAAGTTGCACAAGAACTATGCCTTTCTCTTGCTTTCTGAATCTCTATAAAGCTTTTGTCCTCCCTCTTCTTATATGTGTAGTCGTGGGCTCCATTTATAATGCCTGTACGCTATTAGACTTGAAAAGTTTCAGAGGAGGATTACATAGTCCTGATGTATAGGAAACAGGGATATGGGGAGCATGTAGAGTATACCCAAGGGTTTCTGAATTTGGTCTATTGAGGTAGATGATTATTTCAATTTCAGCGGTTTTAGCAGAGTTGGTTTCAAGCTGTTAAAATGATATTGGTCCAGCATCTTTCAAGGACTTTTTTCACAGAAGTCGTATTTCTCAAAGACAGATTTCTACATTGGCGAGCAAGGACTATGCATTCTACAATTCTGTCTTTGCCTCCTTCCCTAGACTTTGGGAAACATTCCACTCCACATCGGAAGGCCAAGCTCTCTCCCAAAATCAAGTTTTATGTAAGCAGTATTTTTCTTGACAAAGTTAATGACCAACATTTGCCGTCTTATTTCACATGTCTGTAGTTATGGATGTATGTATGTTACATTGGAGAGAATTGCACTGTCATAACGTGTTGGGCTGTGTAAGGCCATTTTTCTCCTGAGTTACTCGTGTTAGTGATTTTGTTGTATTCATAAGGTAAGTAACTCAATAATATATTATTATTATATAAAGTCTTTTATTCAAACTCTGTGGAAGAGTGATTTCAGTTAAGGTCCTTTTCGTGATGTCAATTTTTTTTTTCATTGCCATTTAGTCCCTTTAAAGAACTTGTATATTTAACTCTCTGCGTAGACGATTACCACCAATCATGAATTTCCAAAGAAAGAAATTCCGTGTTACAGAACGGTATTTCAAGGTGACCACTCTCCACCGATTATTTTATCCTTTGTTTCGATCCAATAGTTCAAGATCTTATTAATATATCGGACTACGGTTATCACTTGAATGGCATAAAATTCATCTACACCTCCGTTTGCAGATGATTCTGTTTGTAACGAGACATATGCGCTTCGTTAAACCTATTCCCAGTCATACCGCTTCTATGTCTCTTATCTCAAGCCTGCACAATGCAGGTCTCTTTCACTTTCTGACGGATCTCCCACGTCGGTCTTATTCAAAATTGAATGGACCCAGGTCCCTACCGTTGAGAATGAACCTCACACATTCTTGGACTCGTTTGAATCACTTTTCGTAATAAATCTACTGATGTTTTTCGGATTATCTTAGTTCCAAACCTCTACCGCCCTGTAAAAATATCAATTTTTCTGAATTCCGTCTGGAATACAAAATCCAACAAGTTTAACCCGATATTTTTGCCATCTCTTCGTTTCATTTGACAGTCAACGATCTGTGTTCATCTCACTTAAAAACGCTGGACGCTATTTGGCCATCCTACTCAATGGTTTGGGATACCTAGGCCAGGTACGCCTTGCGTTCGATCTTTATGCCTAATGGTATCAACATCCGCTCCATTTCCGACCTATATCTTAATGTCACGTCATGAATCATCTATCCATCAGAGATTAATGTGATGAACTCGTGAACCATTGTGTCCATTATCGTCTTGGTAGGGAGAGTACTTTTTATAATGTCAATAGCAGTTCGTCTGAATTCGGATATCACAAACCTATGCCAAGCAAATGTTGACTAACTCTACCTCTCAATTTTGCAAAACCATGTCGTTCTCTTGCCGTTCAAGGCAACTTTTTTGAGTCTGTATCCATGGAAAATCGTGCCCTCTTTGGAGCAGCTTATTTTTAATCTCTTTACCAGTGTGTACATTTCTAGTCAATGCGCTCGGTGACACACTCAATACCAGAGTCAACCTTGCAAGGTGGTGGGGGAGTTATTTCTAACAAATGCATTCATTGCAAAAACAAAGAGACGTTAAACCATGTTCTTATTAACTGCAAGGTCTTCCTTGAACAAGGCGTTATACCTATCCCATAACAGTATTTTAATATATATTATTTCTGTAGCACGATCTGGTCTTGCCAACTCCGATTCAATCATCTTTCATGATATTCCCGATGAAACCGGCTTCGCCAAGGGTACTATTCAAACTGAATGCTCACCGACTAACCTAGTTCCCGATATGGTTATTTTCTGGAAAATATCAAAAAAATCTCAGTTTAGAGTTAACCCCCCCCCCCCTTTCAGCATGGTATTGACAAAGCTAAGTATGCTCCGCTGGTTTCGGACATTCAAAATAACGTGAAGTCTCTTTTATAGCACTAGAGATTTCCCAGGACAACTGTCAAAGGCTCGAGACGCTTCTTTCATCTGTGAATGCTTTGAGTCTCTTTTAAAGAATTCAGAGACCAAATTTCCAAACTATCCGTCAATGTCTCTTTTGTTATCTACCATGCCAAAGAGGAGCGGTCATGGGAACAGTGTAATCTTCATCATGATGGCTCAGTTTATAAATATTGTTTTCGTATTTATAGTTTTTAATAATGTAAATCGCTATAAGCAGTGCTTTTCTGATTGAAACGCACCTTTCTATGTTTTTACGATAATGTCTGGTGTTGTCTGCCCTGCAGGACCCCTAATAAGATGTGTCCTGGGCTATATGTTTTCCTTATTGTTAGATTATTTTAATGCATTTGTTAAATAGAGTTGATGAATGATGATGATTCACGCACTATAGTTTATTCTCACACCGCAGAGTTTATTTTCACACTGTTTGTCATAGGCATTCATTTGTCATGTTCCTTTTCAAATTTAAAAGTACTAGTACTTCACATCTACACGACTTTCACCTAACCATATCCAGATCATAACTAATTATACAAATACTACATGTATGGTTAGAGGGAAATAGAGCATACTATTTCTTGAGGTACTGGCTGCGGGCCTATCACCCCGAACCCAAAGGGTGAGAGTGAAAATAGTGTGCCCTCTAACCATGCAGTATTTGTTTTATTACACCTCACTTTGACTCTGGGTACGAGGTTATAGGGAAATAGTCTAATCTATTTCCCTAGGTGTATTAGCCAATGAAATAGCATGGTTGTGTTCATGAATATTCACGAGGTGTAATAATTATATAATATTGAATAGCTTTGAGTATGATACAAAAGTATATTGCACGAGCTAGAAAATATTTAAAGAGTCGAAGACGAGTACAACATTTTTCTAACGAGTGCAATATATTCCTGTATCATACGAAAAAAAACATTCAATATTATTATTATTATTTAAATATCAGGCTGACTCAAACCAAACCTGGTCCAACTGGTGAGTCTTGGTCCCGGGTCTTGTTCAACGTGAGCAAACACCCTAGCCTACCAGTCTGAACGATGGCAGTGTTTCAATAATGTCATTCTGGCTAAAAATGCCCGGATGCGATACAATATTAAACAAAATAATTGTAGTGCATCCGGGGACTTTTACCAAAACTGTACAATACAAAGATTTCTTTGCACCACTCGGAAGCCTGATATAAATAATAATGAGTATTATTGCATTATAGTATTTTATTTGAAATACAACCTTTTGAAATACAACTTTTTCCTTTACCAAAATCTGATAGAGTTCGCAGCTGGAGCTATAATTTTTGACTGATTTTCTCTCATGTTTGTGACTTTTCTTTTGCAATAGATTTTTAACATGTGAACATCTTTTGCGTCCTCTACCAGCTATCCTTATGTTTCTTATTGTACATCAATACGTTATATGAAATGATGTGGGTTCATAAAGGCGTCAATTCATACGCATCACATAATAGTAGTGAGAGTGCTCATGCTTCAGATTAGCAACAATCTTTGCGGTTCAAACAATACACTCATCTGAAAATCTAAGTTCTGTAAATATATGAGTTTGTTTTATCGTATGAACCTACCAACTAGTTGACAATGTGTAAGAAAAAAATAAACAAGTTGTGTAATTGTGTACAAAAGAAACTCTTTCTGGATTTAAGGCGGTTAGCAGCAGGTGGCTGTCCGGCCATAGCCACAGAGTTGGAGTAATAAAAGGCTAGAGGTCGGACGTCCATCTTGAATCGGCGAGCTCACTGGTGGACGCTTAGATGTTTACCCCAAGCCCATTACAACTAAAACTTACGGCACGGAAAAATGCACTCTCTCGTTGATTTCGCCAGGGGCCCCTCGAATATAAAATGATCCTTAGATATCCAAGAACATCATCAGGCATGTGGTTTGTTCAGAAAGTTTACTGTCGCAGTGATCAGGCACGGTGTTTTTTGCAGATTTCCAGAATGGCTTCCAAAATAGCGTGGGCTATAGCATGTTCGTAGTTGCTACGGAGTTGCTATGACGAGTGTGACGTATTTAACACAGTAGTAGTGCACAGTTGTCATGGTTGTAATATTTTAATTATAGTAGCTGTCACAAAAGAACGGCCCTCTCTTGAGCGCGTTTACGCGACTTTACGCGACTTGCTTGGAAGTCGAACGGGCAATCGGCCAATCCGATTAACGCGCTGTTGTTATGGCTATGACCTGATTCAAAAAGCCAATCGGACCTGCACTTCCGTGTTTACGCACGATACGCCCCATTTTGAGAAGCGAGGACCGTTCTTTTGTGACAGCTACTATAGTATGGAACTTTGACCCCGGTAGGTGCGAAAACAGCGTCCGCCTGCGAGTTCGTTTGTATTATTGGTAATCAGCGAAATAAAGCGTGTTCGTGCCCATCCTAAAGAAATAACCGGGAACAGTCCAGAGGCCTTGGCGATAGCGTGCTTCACAGTAGATACTTAATGACAGCTACGCTCTTACATGCTCGCTACACTACGACGGATGTCGTTGGAGTTGGGCGAAAACATCCTGTGATAAGCCGGCAGGAGGCATTTAACGCTGGATCAAGCTTCTTGGCATGGATTGATCTTTCCCATACATAGCAAGCATACTCTGCACATGAATAGCACAGGGGGCAAGTGCCGTCGATCTTAGGCTATGTGGGCGAGTACCCCATCTTGTGCCAGTGAGTTTGTTCAAGATGTTATTGCGTGAACATACTTAACTCTTCGTCTTCTTCAGAGAGTGCTTTCCAAGGTAACTCCTAGGTAGACAGGATTATCACAGTCCTCCAGGGGTGTTCCAGACCTGGTTACTTTAAGGTGATGCTTGGCTTCACAGTTGCGTAAATGGAAAACACACACCTGTATCTTGGATGGATTTGCACGTAGGTGGTTTTCCTCATAATAAGGAGTGAGTTCAACCAAAGCTTTGGAGTGTCTCTTTTCGACAAATGCGAAGTCTGCATCTTGTGCATAGATAAAACGGCAGGGTCCCACTCCTAGGTTGGTCGTTGAAATAGATGTTGAACAGGAGAGTTGCGAGCACGCTCCCTTGGGGTAGTCTATTCTTGAGCCTACGCCATCTGCTCTTCTTCGCTCCTCAATGTACAAAGAAAATCCTGTTTGCAAGCAATCTTTCGATGAACTTTAGTCCAGCGGATGTCCTTGGTGAGTTTCAAAATCTGTGATTAACTGTGTCATAAGCTGCTGATAGATCGACGAACACGACTCTGGTTCCGGGGGGGGGGCAGCAGTTGTATTTAAAGGTTGATATGATGCGTGAACATGGACTTCCGAAATGCACCCTAAACAAGTATTTCCACCGACTAAAAAACATACCCTTAACAAGCATTTTTATCTGTTTTTGCTACCATAAACAAGTCTTTTTGTCAGTTTTTTGCTACCTTAAACAAGTAAGCAATGCATTGTGTTGGTAATATACCCTTATTATCTGGCTTTGCTCATGTTGCTTTACTTCCAAATTACAATATTTTTGTATGATTTTGATCTCGCGTACATCACAATTTCAGGGTTACGAAAAAACATATACTTTTTTCCATATTTTGCTGTTTTTGACACCCTACGAGCGTACATTGCCTGTTGGAAAAAAGAGACCCTTTTTACGCGTTTTCTTGTTCACGCATCATATCACCTTTGAATGTAAGTGCCCCCCTCCCCCCGGGGCTCTGGTTACCAAACACTTCTCGAACTATCTCGATCTGTTGGGTTATAGGTTGAGTACTTGGATTGTTGTTGATTTGCGTGGCAACAAATATGCTTGTTCTGGTATGAGGTGTTCGTCTATCACATGTGTAAAACGGTCTAACCGTTTGGAGAGTAGAAGCATAGAGGTATTGGTAGAAGCAAACAAATTCCACTATTGGCCCACGGGAAAGTGTATGTTAATAAATGCGGTATTTATTACCACTTTTGGAGACGTTTGTGTTCAAAACATCGGATGGAAACATTTCATGGGACCTAAACTTTCACTACACTAGGTTAATAAGAAAATATGACTTTATTCTGATACCCAATTCTGTATATTTTCTCAAAGTGGGGGACGAGGTTCGTCCATCGGGTCACCCACCTTTAGACCAATGGCGATTGCGTACATTAAAATCCTTGCATGAGGCGTGTGCCTCTATTTAAAATTGTGGAACGGCATTTAAACATGTTACTGTGAACGATATTTCTTGGGAATAATGCCTCACATATCAACTCATCATAGGTATAGAAAGTGCCCGTGTTTCGGATAAGCAGCACCTTTGAGGTGAAGTAATCTATGGCATGCGTCCACCTGCTTTGCACCTGAGACTCCATCTATATCTTCAGGTGAGTGTTAGTTGACTAGCACCCAACCTGCTTTGTACCTGGACCCCATTCTATATGTCCAGGTGAGTGTATTGTTGATCACTATCTTTGAGGGGTTGGAGTGATCTTAGCTATCTAGGACTGGGCGTCCACCGGCTTCTTGCACTGCGAACATGTCAGGTGAGTATATTGTTACCTCAATGTGGCTGTTAATCCGAAAGCACGGGCATTTTTACTATTTAAAACTTATATAAATTAATTTTAATGCTTGATTGACGTGCCCCTGTGAAATAGTTGGTTCCGGAGTTGGGTAGAAGCGTCATACAAGACTAGTGTACAATGGTTGTCAGCGATATGATGGTTATAACAGAATCCTACGGTCCATCTCTCTATGTGTTGTCAGTTGTGCTTACATGCATTTTGTTTCAGCACTATAAGTCACGGTTTATTCGGTTATTGTATAAAGAAGCTAGGTATAGGGCACTTAAGGTTATGGGGGCTCGTAGTTATCTTACACCGGCGTACAGAAAATGAGAGCCCACATTACAAGTATTAGCCTTGCACGTTAACATACACTGAATTAACCGTGACCTTGAGCGAGGGGTGCTAGGTAACGTGCTGAAATAAAGGTTGCGTGCAACACATAAATGGAGAAGACAATAGAGAGATGGCGGGTGGGACTCCCAGTATGGGGACGCTGTAATTCATGTACCGCTCAAATCCGGTATTTGAAGCAATCTTTCGATGAACTTTAGTCCAGCGATGTCCTGGTGAGTTTCAAAAATTCTGGTGATTAACGGGTCATAAGTGCTGAAGATCGACGAAACACGACTCTGGTTCCGGGGGGCAGCAGTTGTATTTAAAGGTTGATATGATGCGTGACATGTACTTCCGAAATGCACCCTAAACAAGTATTCCACCGACTAAAAAAATACCTTAACACGCATTTTTATCTGTTTTGACTAACATAAACACAAGTCTTTGTGTCAGTTTTTGCTACCTAAACAAGTAAGGCACTGCATTGTTTGGTAATATACCCTTATATCTGCTGCTCATGGTGCTTTACTTCCAATACAATATGTTTGTATGAATTTTGATCCGCGTAAATCAAAATTCAGGGTTCGAAAAAACATATACTTTTTTCCAGATTTTTGCTGTTTGACACCCTACGAGCGTACATTGCCTGTTGCGAAAAAAAATGAGAACCCTTTTTACGCGTTTTTGTTCACGCTCCATATCACCTTTGAATGTAAGTGCCCCCCTCCCCAGAGGGCGCTGGTACCAAACACTTCTCGAAACCATCCGATCTGTTGGGTTATAGGTTGAGTACTGATTGTTGTGATTTGCGTGGCAACAACTATGCTTGTTCTGGTATGAGGTGTTCGTCTATCACATGTGTAAAACGGTCTAACCGTTTGGAGAGTAGAAGCAAACAAATTCCACATTGGCACACGGGAAAGTTGTATGTTAATAAATGCCGGTATACCACATTGGAGACGTTTGTGTCAAAACATCGGATGGAACAGTTTCCTGGACCTAAACTTTAACTATCACTAGGTTAATAAGAAAACATTGAACTTTATTTGATACCAAATTCTATATTGTTCTCCAAAGTGGGGGACGAGGTCGTCCATCCGGGTCACCCACCTTTCGAAGACCCAATGTGGCGATGCGTACATAAAATCCCTTGCATGAGGCGTGTGCCTCTACTTTAAATTGTGGACTGCATTTAAACCTGTCCTACTGTAGAACGATTTTTCCTTGGCGAATATCGCCCTCACATATCACAACATCACTATAGTATAGAAAGGCCGCGTGTTTCCGGATAAGCAGCCACCTTTGAGTTGGAAGTAAATCTATGACTGTGTTTCCCACCTGCTTTGCAACCTGGGAACCCCATTCTATATGTTCAGTGAGTGTATTGTTTGACTAGCACCCACTGCTTTGTACCTGGACGCATAACCCCCCGGCCGCGCGCAAGTGGCTTTAGCCTGCTATTAACTAAAACGGGATCCGTCTGCTCATTACTGTCCACGGTAAGGGTATTTAGCCGGCTGACTTGGTTTTCAGTTTGTAGACTTATGGACCCATCTTTTCACGGATCACATGCGGGGACAATTGAATATTAATATTCAAAGAACATATCTATGTTGAATCTTAAAAAGGAATTTATTATGGGAATACCAGCCAATTTTTGGAAAAAATAAAGATTTGATGACGTCACGACACGGCATTGATTGGTTTTTATTATTTTGCTTCGGTGGACCCATTCAGTTAAAAATGACGTACGTATCCCTACATTGGAAAACAAACAACCGATTATCGTCATAGTACGTCGGTTTTTGACATCAGTAGGGAAGGTAAATTTTGTACTGTTTAGACATAAAAAACCGTGTCTTTTGGAAAAAATAATAGCACTCCGGGCAAAGGGCCATATGTACAGACCTTGATTTAACATAGTCGGATGTATATATATCGTCGGCTCCGCCCCCGAGAGCAAACTGATACCTGATACTGACACGTGACCTGGTACCTGACACTTACCCAAACTATTCATCTCGTTACGTTTATAACTACAATACTGCAAAGCAGCAAGCATTCTGTATCGCCGTTGTCACAGCGTAATTCGATCAGATGTGAGACTATACTGTAGTAAAGACTAAGTTTCAAAGCATTTGAAGGCGTAGTAAAAGACAACCTTTCGAAAACCTAAAACCCTATTAGAGATATCTATCGCTCATCTACCGAACCTGCTTGATAGCTCAGACGGTTAGAGCGTCTTGCATGTCATACGATTGTCGCCGGTTCGAATCCGTCAAGCGCACATGGGGTTTTTTTCACCTATCGTGCGCTGGCCATCTCCAGGGTCAAGATTAAGAATATATATATTTTCAATGCAGTTCAAGTCCTAGTTGGGTACTTTTCAATGACGTACTTACCAGCATCGGGTAAGCTATATCTAAATTGTTTTTCAACATGTTCCAAATTCAAATCAATGCAAAACAATTGCCTCCTTAGTGATAGCCAGGAAACAGTAATAGTAGCACTGTCATGTCACGCATGAATTTGAAACATTTAACTCTTGCATGCATAACATGGGTTCCGAATTTGACAACCCGCACTTGGTTTACATCCAGATGTCAGGTGATGATTTCACAGCTGTGCTTTAATTTGGTTTTGTATTGAATGTACACAAAACTCCAGAAACTTCCTGTCCCCTGTCAAACGTAACTCTCTATCAAACATAATACCCATGAACATACGCGGCCATGGCTACAGAGCTATTGCGCTCTGTAGCCATGCGCACCGATACACTCTAAATCAAAACATCCCTATATAATATTATACACCCCCCAAAACCATTGCACTCCTGACCCATTCTATATGTCCAGGTGATTGTATTGTTTGATCCACCATCGTTGAGGTGTAAAAATAAGTGATCTATAGCTATCTATGACTGTGCGTCCACCGGCTTTGCACTTGGACCACATGTTCAGGTGAGTATATTGTTACCTCAAATGTTTCTGTTAATCCGAAAGCCGGGGCATTCTTTACTATGTTAAACTTAATAATAAATATAATTTTATGCTATTGATGTGAACGTGCCCCTGTGAAATGATTGGTTCCGGGAGTGTTTTGGTTAGAGGCGTCATACAAGACTAGTGAGTGATACAATGGTTGTCATCGCTATGATGGCATAACAGAATCCTACGGTCCATCTCTCTATTGTTTTCATGTGTGCTAACATGCATTTTGTGGTTCACGCCATTAAGTCACGGTTTATTCGTAATGTATAAATGCAAGCTAGGGCACTTAAGGTTATGGGGGCTCGTAGTTATCTTACACCGGCGTACAGAAACTGAGATCCCACATTACAAGTCTTAGCCTGCACGTTAACATACAATGACTAACCGTGACCTTGTGACGGGTTCGAGTAACGTGCTGAAATAAAGGTTGCGTGCAACACATAATGAGAAGACACTAGAGAGATGGCGTGGGACTTCTCCCGTATGGGACGCTGTAATTTCATGCTACCCGTCTCCATCCGGTATTTTGAACGTGCGCCGACCTCTTATGACATATCACATTGTGTAGCATTCAGATACTGTTCATGACACATCATTACAAATGATTTGGGAATCGTCCGTATAACCAAAACTATCAACTAAATAATTTTCACATTAAAGACATCCAATGAAACATTCATAAATTATACAACCAACACGATTTTAAGAAATATATTTATAAATGAAAATTAAGCGCCAATTATTTTATGTGATCTACGTCGCACTAATAGGTAGAAATTACTAAAGGCTTTATTAGATTTGAATGCCGATAACAAGACCGCGAATCAGTTTTATATTATTGATATATGTAAATACCTAACCTGCTGAGAATGTCCCTGACGTCACGTAAAACTTTCGGTTAGGGATCCATTTTATCAGTAATACTAACACTTTTAAACAAGATTTCCGTACGGGAAGAACAAAGATGGCTAGACATGGACCAATGAGGGGAAAGTCTTTATAAATGGATCGGGCTTTTGTATCTAAATGGTGGTTGCAAGCGAGCGCCGAAGAGTATATAAAGTGAATGGGAGAGACGTCACCTCAAGAACAAAGGGTTCATTGTCTACATCTCCTCTACATGCTCATATTTATTGTGCAGCCAATCCATTATTCATTGGTGTCCAATCGAAAGTATACCTTAAAGTGCCTGTTCTGATTTCAGCACTTCCATTTTATCTGCCGTATTACAAAATTGCAATATCCTGCGGAGAAGACGCATGAATGTATAGAGTATTTTGGCCATTTTGGCTACGGTTCAGAGGATTGGCCATTTTGGCTACGGTTCAGAGGATATCTTACATCTTATACCTTACATGTCATTCGGAATTCGGTGTTCTGCGGGTGGTTAGCTGGACTGAGATGTGCATCTTACACGGTAAACTGCCCTTCCCAATGGTTACTCACAAGCAATCACAGTGCAAAATACTAGTCGTCTGCTATAATAAACAGATGACGTGACACGCACCTTCGTGCATCTTTGTCGGTGTATCATGATTTGAGATTGGTAT
Source organism: Ophioderma brevispina (assembly GCA_023653785.1). NCBI lineage: Eukaryota > Metazoa > Echinodermata > Ophiuroidea > Amphilepidida > Ophiodermatidae > Ophioderma > Ophioderma brevispina. The sequence goes on from JAMKCH010025371.1 coordinate 21,408, forward strand.
ATACCATACCATTGCACAGCTGGCTAGCACTCTTTAGCGATTTCGGTACATACTGAACGAGGAATACCTCATTACAATCCTTGGATTGTATCATTTCTACAATATTTCTAAATAAAATGATATCACAATCATCAACGTAGTCCTATAGACACCAATAATAAAATAGCTGTAAAGACGTTGTGAGAAGGCAAGACGGTATTACATGAGCCTGACATGTCAGGTATTTCGGTTCCTTCCCTAAGTGAGTTCGCATCATCTACACAATCAAACCAATCGTCTGTAGTTTGCCTTGGGTAACCATAGCTTGGCGTAAATGTCCACGGACTCACTTGAAAATATTGCAATTCTTTGGTGAAAAAGTACATGTAATTGTCTTGTAATTGCACTGCATCGGCCAAATTGCCGGGAATTCCTCTAAAGGCATTGATACTGTAAGGACCCTCTATTACTCTACGCCACGTGTACAAGTAAAATACTCCATCTGAAAAAAAAACACAAAAAAAGATTTCTTTAATTCTATGATGTCGGGGGATATGGCCAAATTATGGCCCTGACCGTAAAGGTGTTTAGTATATACAACTATGGTTTTTGCTGAAAAAGATAGAGTTAAGTGTGTGCAGAATTAGAATCTGCCGGTTGCCACCATGGGCATCCTTGGGCATTTTGAGAAATCCAAGATGGCGTCGCCAAAATTATAATTATATATTCAATCCCTATATTATCAAACTAAGGGGAGTTTATAGCTATACTAGTGGATCCAATGAACAAGTGTATAACATTTGTAACATTAAGTCAAACTTCAAATTCAAAATGGAAGCCAAATCTAATCAATTTTAAAAATATGCCCTATAACAGCAACTACCTGCGATAAAAAACATAAACATGAAGTACTTAGATTATGTGTTGATACAATAAATGTATTTATGATACCTTTAAAGTTGTAACATGAAGTCCATCAATATGGCAGCCAAAAACTGAATATCTTCAAAAAAAACACTGACACAAATTATAAATATTACCTTCAAGTATAATTATGTGTCAATGAAACAATTAGAAAAGTAACCTATGGACACTACCAAGTGAGACAAGGGATCAGGATAATAAAAATGTGTGTCCAAATTATAAATTGGTGCAATATATTGTGAAAAAATGTTTAATTCCTATGGTATTTTGAAAACTTTGCACCATATTGGTTTATTTCGATTTTGGGAGATTTGTAAAACAAATGAAATGTAGTTGTACATTGTAAGGATCAAAGGTACATTTCTAATGTCATTGGCACATTGATTTCGATTTTACGGCTGTAATACTTATAAAATTGGGTAAAAGTATTTTTTGAAGATGTTCACGTTTTTGGTGGCCATATGATTGACGCCATGTTACAAATTTAAAAGTATCAGAATACATTATTGTGTCTAACAACATTAACTAAGTAGAGTAGTTAAAGTTATTTTATCGCAAGGTATTAGGCTGTAATAGTGCATATTTTAAAATTATGGATTTGGCTTCCATTTGAATTTGAAGTATGACTTAATGTACAAGTGCCATACAATGTCATTGGATCATCTAGTATATTCTAGTAACTCCATAGTTTGATAATTATTGAGTTGAATAAAATTACATTAATGGCGACGCCATATTGGATTCTCAAAATGCCAAGGATGCCCAGGTGGCAACGGCAGATTCTTTATTCTACACACCCTAACTATAATTTTCAGCCAAAAACAAAAATTGTTTATATATACTCAATCTGTACGGTCACATGAAGGTTCTACCTGACTACAATACCTGTAGAGGACTGCCACCAGCCCGTATGGGTGGGGCACTCCCCCAATACGAAAATTGGGACGAGTAAAAGCTGACGCTTCAAAGCGAAGGACATTCGATGACAAAAACGTGCAATATAAGTGTCGTTGGCAAGAGGAGAGCAAATTGCCCATAAACAGGGGTTATTTGGGTGACCACCAATTTTGCCACTTCCCACCCCCCCCCCAAATTGCTTTGGGCGAAAATTTGCAAATTGTTTTTAAAAAAAGTAGGTCTTTACGTTTTATTCATTCCTGGCTAATTTTAAAGAAATTATTTAAAAAATCGATTGCAAAGTAATTAATGCATCTTTTCAAGAAATTATATTAATACACATAAACATATAACCTAATTACATTATTTCATGAATAGCGCAAACTTTAAAGGCTTATATCTCATATCAAAGAATGTAAAGTAGCCATTTTTTTCAAACAAAACGTTTAACTGTAAAAAAAAAAACTTCGTATATGAAATTTGGCACAAACTTTTTTTATGACCAAACTCTGCGAAACAAGTCTTCCGATTTTGATTTGTCCTTTGTTTTTCGGTTAGTCATTATAAGTGCTTAGTTAGTAGACTTCCGGCACATTAAACCAAAGTTGAAAGATGAAATCCCATTAGTCACTCCAAAAGACTGAATCCACTCTTCTCGTATTTAGAGAGATCTTCCTAGAAGTTGGATGGAGCTTCTTGCCATGCTGCCAGGACAGAGGTGGATTGATATTTTAAATACAAAACGGCTTGCCACAAAGGTTTGTCCCGAGAAAAAAAAGTGAAAGTTAATGTACAATATTGAAGAAAAACTGAGAATAACCTGAACCTCCCCTACCCATGACGACATTTAATACTTTATTGGCATTATTGATATCACGAGAACCACACCTTCCTAAAAAAAAAACCTACGTATCTACAATCATCGAAAAAAATATTGGGAAACACTTGATGCAAGATATTAGAACCATGGCCATGTCACAAATGAAAATAGAATTGGGTAAGTCCTGTTCTTTAGAAAGCAGAGGTCTTCATATGATACCAATTTCTTTCCCACTCCCCATCAATCAGTGTTGGGAGCCTCGAAACGTTGACAACAATGATCGGATTAAACATTGAATTGGGGGAGTAGGGGGGTCACCTTTTCCCAATCGGTCAAAGGGTTCCAACATTTTTTTCGAGGATTGTAGGTAAAAAAAGCAAAAACAATGGTAGTAAACTTGACCTACGAGAAAAAAGGTTTTTTGTCCGTTGACCGTTGATTCCTACGACCGCAGGTACTCGCTCGACAGTATTGGGGAAGCCTTGAAATGCTACGCTAAGATCTTTTGGATAGCCAAGATATAGGCTTCTTCCTGTGTATCTCCATACAGCTCGACCCTGCCAAAACATGATAAAGAATGTCGGTAATTAATGGCGATTTGTATTGGTGAGATCTTTCTTTATTACGTCCAGTTTCATCCATGTTTCATTGCAAGGTGAATTTGGAGAACATTGACAACATTATTTCAAAATATTACTTTTGCGAACAAAATGGCCGACGAAATTTTTATGCTATGAATAGAATTCCTAGATTAGCAAAATTGCATTTTTTGCAATTGCATAGGCGCAGATTCCAACCTTTAGATGACGCAACAAGACTTGTTACCTGCCAGACGTAAATTTAGTACTAGTGAAGTGTCTTTAAAGTGACAGGAGATTTTTTGAGGATACTAATTTCTGTCAATTTCCACTTGATCGGTTGTAGAACATCTACCGAGAACGTTTCGAAGGTTTACTGGACAAACAAGTAAAAAAGAAAACCAAACTATGTTTTTAAACTTGCCTACCATCGTAATCGTCCCTATAGAAAAAGCATACTTTGATTTTTCTGTCGTGTGCGACAGAAAAATACTAAATCACTATTTAATTACATGAATACGGAAAGACGGCGTATTGGGCTTACTTATTCACATCATGCAGATGTGATCTTAAACATGACAAATATGTAAAAAACCATGTTCAACAAAATTGGGGCGCTACTTTCTGGAAATGTCCTTGAGTCTCTCTGAGGACTAGCCAACTATACTCTGGAATAAGCTTCCAGTTAAAACAACTGCTGTAAACACTTATTTCCTGATGTTTAATATTTAGTAGACTTATATTTACTTGCTTTTGTATGGTTTTGCTGAACTCTACTGATGTTTTGCAAGAAGGCGCTGTTTTCTCTGCAGAGCGCCATATAAATTATAATTACCAGAACAACACACAAATGTCAAATTCTGTAATTTATATTATTTTAATTATGAAAAATAATTACAAATATGGATAGCACCATTGCGTCACAAATAATCACCTTAAAAAAGAATGTCTTTCCAACCGCCTCTCTCCAAAGCAGCGCATTTTTGACAGTTACAGCAGCATCTATATCACTCTGTAGTCCCGGCCATCCCTGTGATATCAACTTAGGGTAACCCTCCATAATTTTACCAAGTTCCAAACGCCAGTAATATTCACCTGCAAAAAATCAATACAAAATTGGACTCCGAAATATTTCTATTCCTCACTGAGTTATTATTTTTAGGGTAGTTACATACGCACTATTTTTATGTACTGTGGTAGGCTGCTTTTCGCTAATAAAATGATATTAAACAGATAGAGTTATTTGACGCATAGGGCAAAGATTTTACACCCTCTATCAGAATTTTTGTAGTTCTAGTCCGTTTCTCTACCTCCGTGCAGTGATGACATAACCTTGACGCAGCTTTTACGCACGGGTCAAGATATGCCGTCTTTGTGTGCGCGAGTGTAAAAACGCTGGCGCTTTCATTTAAGCCAAGCCAATTAGAGCGGTTTACTGGTGCTACCATCAAATCTCGCGCTGACGTCACTGCACGGAGGTAGGGAAATGGAGTATAGTTCTTATTATTTGACATATCTACGATGATTGCCTAATCTAAAATTTAAAAATTGAAAACGATGCATTATATTAATTAGCAACATATATATGAGTGGCATTTTGGCTCGGGGGAGACATTGTTTTGCATGTTTGTTTTCTGGGGGAATGAACACTAAATAAATGGAATTGCCAACTATTAAATACATACCATACCACGTAGAGTTAACATGCTCATGATATAAGTAGCGCGGTCAATTCAAGTGGTTTGTTGAAGTACTGCTTTATCGTTAAGAGAGGCTTTGAGTCGTCTTTCCAGCGTCTCCTTGGTGTTATATCCCTTAAATCCCTAACGGGATTTTTTTTGCCACTTTCACAAATCACGGAAGCGGACCTTTGCCTTGTCCCCGTTTACAGGAAAAAACGTCTAGACCTAACATATCCACGCTTGTTACTCATTGCATAATCGAATTAAATAATAGGTATTTGCGTACTTTTCATTAAGGGCTGCCCCATAGCCCCTCTGTCGGCCTATGAAGGACAAAAAGTCTATTCTAGGCATCACTTACAGGTTGCATAACAAGAAGCACTTTTGTTAGTTTCTCCAGCCCCTCCCCCCCCAAAAAAAAAATCGAGCCCGTACTTAGTCAAAAGTGCCCGTTAAAGCAATAATAGCAGATTGTTTGAAGAGCGCCCCCAATTTTTCAAAAATTTTGAGTGTTTACACGGTTGCATTCGTAACTGGCTATTAAACTATACCGTGAACTGTGAATGGTTAAGCTAAAAAACGTATATGTGTCGAAAACGAAGGAATTTTGTAATGAGAATATAATATCGGGATCTCCGATAATCATCAACGGTGCTGGAAAAGGCCTTCCAATATGAAAAAAGCTGGGAAATAGCGCCATGTACGTATCCATTCAGTCATGCAAGTGGAAGGGATTTGTATTGAAACTTGGTCCCAGCTAACTTTGTCCCCATTGTGCCCAAAACAATGATACTTGGTTCCAATGGACCGCACATGCACCCCAACTTACCTATATTGGGGAAGAGGAGATGAGATATGTGGCTTTTTTCCTTTAGGATGGCATTAATTATTTTGATGGTAAATTATACACAAATTACCACAAAAATTGGGGGGAGGGAGAAGTTTTGTTGCCGTTTTTATTGACACGCCTGTATAATATGGCCGCTTGAAACTTTAAAGACTGAAATAAAGACTGAAATACATTAGCGTTTGTCGCTGGTGTCCACGTACACAGTCTCTGTGGTCTAGTGGTATTTCTCACGCCAATACGAAGAGTGCCCGGGTTCGTGACCGGTAATTTTCGGCGCATCTTTATTTTATTATAATTCGTTGCTCGCCAGTTTCTGCGAGTCTTGTATAGTAGAGTAGATATGTGCATGAATTGTTGACTTTGTGATAAAGCATGATATTTGGTACACACAGTTTTGGGGCATGTTCTAAAAGTAATTTTGCTATAGGGGGCACGCATAATTTTGTTGTGTACAAAAATGGCGGGGCCATTTTTTCAAAATGGCTGCCCATTTGCTGGTATTTTAATCTCTTTTGATGGACTAAATGTGTTTGTTTTGTTTGTTTTTTGGGGGGCTACCAAAACATGATTTGTAGCCCTGAACAATGATGCCTAAATCGAAATTTATTTATGGTAACTATTCGGAAACAGAATGGGGTGCCATTTCCAAAATGGCGTTCTTTTTGTGCCAAAAAATGGCTGTGCCAATGTCCCTTATTTTCATTTTTTCCATCTATTGAATATGCTTATGTTTTTCTACCAATCATATTTTTAATTCACACAGCAATGCCAAAATAATCCTGTAAATAGGCACTCAATACCAAGTTGTTTGATGTTATCTCATGGCGACATTTATGTGACATAGTAATGCAAAATATATACAACCTGTAATAGTTTATCACTACAAGTGACAGACATTTAAAAATAGTCCACCATTGCTTGTTTTATCCTTGCTTGCAAATTGACTAAACTCAAAACATATTTAGAATGGGCTTTTGTTGTTTTGTTTGATAACAAAAGATTGTTGAACATTCCAAAATGGGAGGAGGCTTTATGTTAGGTATTGTCTAATGATACTATCAAAGTCGAGCATACTATGGGCGGCCAAAAGGGCGCAATTTCACAACAAAGTACGTAAAAACTCATAAAGTTGGGTAATAACTCGAAAGGGGTATGACTCAAAAAGGGCCAAAAGGGGGTGTTGCACACAACGCGACGTCAAAACTCATAAGGTGGGTTGTCTCCCATACGGGGATACATCTGAACATCATGCTGTGAGGATCTGTGGTATGTTACCGCCCACGTGAACATTAGTGATCTCGATCTTTACTAAATTCAGATGCCTCAACCTACTAATTCTGGTGAAACAACTATCCTAGACAGTCGGAGTGGAGAAAATAAAAATAAGACAAAGAAAAAAAGTTCACAATATCCGGGTATTAATGAGGTCTGTTTAACTGAAAGCCAATGCAGTTGGTATAGATGTTATGTTCTTGAACACTGGATTTTAACACTTAAAATGCTTGATTGAAACAAAATTACATAAATCAGAACAAATAATTAACCCTTCATGTGCCTCAAAAGAAGAAGCGATTGCCATCATCGAAAGACTGCGCGCAAGGAATGTACAAATGTAATATGTATGTTAAATATATGTCAATTGGTCCTTCTAAAGGCAGATAGAAAACATCAAAATTGTGAATGTGTATTGCTGTGGAAGCAGGGGTGTGGAAACACCCACGTTACTTTTGAGCGATTTTGAGGCATTTCGAATACAATGATTTGCCCCTAATTTCCGACGATAAACCGGAGGAAACTCATTTATATTGCACCTTATGCCTTGTCTTATATCCCATCAAAGGGGGGGGGGGTTTACTGCCCCCCCCCCCCTTTAGGCACCACGTGAGTGAAACACACCTTAGGCCACGTAAGTGTTAAGGAGGAGAAAACGAGCAGCTGCATTTTGAACTTGAGCACTGAACATGGTCACTTTCTTTCTGGCTGCAGACCATAGGGCAAGGAGTGCAGTATCCAGTCCTGATGATACCAAAGGTCATGGACCAATCAAATGGTGTGCATTTTCATCAAGGTAATGTCAAAATTTACCAATTTTCCTTATCCAGAAAACCTAGAGAAGGGGCTGAGTGAGTTTGAGAGAGAATCCAACAAGGTGTATATAAGATAGTGAGGCAATGAAAAAGGATGGAAGAGATGTTGAAGGGGGAGATGTATGAGGAGAAGGGAAAGAGAGGAAGGGATGGAAAGTTGAATTTCAGTGAGAAGTAGTGAGGAGAGTCTGAAAGAGCATTATGGAGAGAATCATGAATGAGGAGATGAGTGAGATCAGAAGGTGGTAGAGGCTGTGTTGGTGGAGGGCCAGATAAGAGGGTCAGCCGGGAACGGAAGAAAGTGGTGAGGGCAATAAGAGAAATGAAAAAAGGAAAGGCCCTGGACCCTATGAAGGTGGATTGCTGAGATGATTAGTGCGAGTGGAGAGATAGGATTGGTGTGATGATGGAGTTGTTTGAGAGTGCTAGATGGAAGAGGGATGCCCGAGGAGTGGGCAGTGAGTATCGGTAATTTTCCAATTTCTAAAGGGAAAGGGAGTGCAATGAGTTGTGGTTGCATATAGGGGTTTTTGATGTTGTGGAGCATGCAATGAAAAATTGGGAGAGGGTTCTAGAAATAGAATCCGGAAGAGAATAGATAGTGGAAGTGGATGAGATGCCAATTGGGCTTTATGACAGGGAAGGGGAAGGGAACGATTTATGGCTAGTGTATATTTTAAGAGGTTACAAGAGGAATATCGAGATAAAGGTGGTAAGAAGCTGTATATGTGTTTGTAGACTTGGACAAAGGCATTTGATAGGGTAACTAGGAAAGTGATGGAGTCGGCGATGAGGAAGAGAGAGATACCAGAAAGTAGGGTTTTAGTGGTCTTTAGAGCAGTGTTGAGTTGTATGAAGGAACCAAAACGAGGAGTTAGAGTAGAGGTTGTGATTTGTCCGAGGGAGTTGAGGGTGATGAAGGGGTGTCTGCATCAAGGTTCTGTACATTCGCCATTGATTTTTGCAATTGTGATGGATGTAGTCACGGAGAGTACAAAAGAAGGGTTGGTGAGTGAGATGTTGTATGCTGATGAAGTTGGTCTTAATGAGGAGCCATGGACAGGGAGCTGAGGGAGAAGTTTTGGAAATGGAAGACGGCTTTTGAGAGTAAGGGTTGAAGGTAACCTTGGGAAGACCAAAAGTATGGGAGTGGGTGGAGAGGGAGTGGTGGGTGGTAGTGAGTAAGGTTATATTTAGACCCCTGGGGGGTTGTGGGAAGTGAGTAAGCAAATTCATGCTGGTGTGAGAAATGTGGGAAATGGGGAACCCATGGGAGATGCACAAAGATGAGAGTGACCCCTAGTTTGCAAGAGATTTTGTGGCAGAAGATGCGAGAAGGGAGCTATAGGGAGGGGAAAGGAGGAAAAGCCCCTGTGTGATGAGTGGAGTCAGTGAAGGAGGTTCACATACATAGGGGATAAGGTTAGTGGGGGTGGTGGATGCGAGGTGCTGTGACAGCGAAGGTGAGGTATGGGTGGGGTGAAGTTTAGAACATGTGGGGAGTTGTTGCAGGGAAAAAGATATCCTTTGAAGATGAAAAGAATGGTGTTGTATAAGATTTGTGTGAGATCAGTGAGATGTATGGGAGTGAGACGTGGGGTCTGAGCGAAAATGAGCTGGGGATTTTGAGGGGACAGAGAGAGCAATGATAAGATTAAG